>CM022703.1:83400916-83443062 GCA_012295165.1 Asparagus setaceus
TCAACCAAGCTCTTCTTCTTACGTCGGTTTGGCTTGGTTTTCAAACTGATGCGAGTTACTAAACTGTCGCCGAGTTATCAAACTCGTTAGAGTTCTAAAGACTTGCCTCGCAAGTCTCTTTCTCGTGATTCCACGAGCAAGGCGGTCCGGATCGTCCACGGGATACAAGGCTCAAGCTCCTATAGCGTGAAGTGAAGAACCCAGATTAAACAAAAGGAAGGATCTCCGTTGACCCTTCCTTCTTTTGTAAATCGGGAAACCGATCGAGGAGTTTGTAATTTCTTTTTTTTTTATCTAAGTCAGTTAGAGAGAGAGAGGTTGCATTTGAGAGTTGTATTTGTTCTTCCTTTAAAATCAATTGGAAGGAATAATCTTTATTTTTACAGCTTTCAAATTTTCCTCGCGAACAATAATCCTCAGGGCTATTATCCTCCTTCATGAGATAAACCCCTCAAAAAGATTTGAGAGATCGGATCTCGCATCTACACGCCTTTCCTCCGGATCAAAACTTTATTTTTGATCCCGAGAAGAGGTTTGATCTCGCATGGTCAATTTCATTCGCTTTAGGCTATTATTTCCTTCGTGAAATAACCCCTTTCTAACGTGTAGATCTTTCTTTGGATCACGATCGCGGTCCACGGGACGGAAAAAAGTCCGACACGAGGCAAAGACACTCCGCATGGCGAGGCGATAGCGGATCTTGCGTTTGTTTTGGTGAAAGAAAGTTGTAATTTTTATTTGATTTTCATTGTAATCGGGTCTTATAAAAAGACCTAGTTTTATTTTCTTGAATTTGTTTGTAATTCCATAAAGTTTTAATAAATTCAAGCAATGACAATCATCCCGACTTTCACCGCGAACAATAATATTCTCAACCCTCTGTAACCTATTACTCAGTTCTGGCAAAGTGACATTTGGTTCTTGAATAGTAAAATCACTGTGAAATGAATGAAGGATGGAGGAAGGGAAGCAAGAATTGTGTTAACTTTTAATTCATTATCTAGCTTGGATCCTAAGGATTCCAATTCATTGATGTACCCTATCATCTTATGAATGTGGGTATGAATTAGTGTTCCTTCAGCCATCTTAGTATTCATCAACCCGCTCATAGTGTTTTGACGAGCAATATGATTACGTTCTTCGTACAAAGCCTTAAGGCTTTCCAAGATCTCCTTGCAAGTTTTCTTAACTTCATGCTTTTGCAGAGTAGGGTCCAAGGAAGCCATAATATAGCACTTTGCAAGTTCATTATGTTCAACCCATTCCTCATGCTTGAGAATCTCATATTCTATTGCATCAAAACCAGGTTCACCATGTTCCTCCCCTTTGACAACTTTTGCTAACTTTTTAGCAGTAAGAACAATAAATAAATTTCGTTTCCAATCCACATAATTTGGGCCGGTCGGTTTATAATCATCAAGTAGCTTAGCAAAGGACTAAACTTAATCATCCTACACAAGCGAGAATGTAATAATATAAGTATCTCAATTTTATATTTTATTATTGCATAATCATTACGGGGATATTTTAAGTAATGAAATTCACATTAACATGCTTCTCTCATACAAAAAAAAGTGAGCGAAATCCAAGCTTAATTATAAACCCCAGTTGTCAAGATGAAATTATAACAAACAAGGAAGAATCAATCGATTCAATCATTAATAATTAATGACTTTCCTTTTAATTTTGGTCTTTAGTGTAAAAGGAACTCCACTATTGTAGTGAGTACCCTAAGGCATTAATGAAGTGTGTACCCATCGATTCAATTATTTTATGTAAAGCGAGGTTGCACCTCCGATTGTAGACAAATATCCTCATTAAACATAAAATATTTAGCATCCTTATGCGAGGATACAACTAGATAATAAATTTTGGTAAATCCTATCACGTAGATGTCGGATAAGCTAAAAAATTATTATCAAGTTATAGCTCTACGATGGAAGACCTTTAGATTTTTATTTCTTAAATATTAATCTATCTACACTTCTATACAACTTTTATTATTTATCATAATTGAGAGAACATGAGAGAAAATAATATGGTCAATTTCTAACAAATTCTAAAGCTGTGTTATTTAATAAAAGAAATTGAGAATAGTGCAGCTAGCGGTAATTTTCCATGTATTACTTTAATCACATGAATTATTAAAATTAAACAATTTAAGTAGTACAACCATATCACATGTATAGGTTAAATAAGTATTTCATATATACACATGATACACTATCAATTTTAACAGTTTAACAAGAGATCGTAATCTTTTCAACAAAAATAAAAATAAATTATATATGCATGTGGGCTTTAGAACAAATTCTGCAACTATTGGGGCTAAACATAAAACAACCATTATCTTCAGATGGGCTCCAAAATAGTTTCTGATTTAAACAGGGGGCTGAAACAAATTTTACAGCAAATTTATCAATACTGGTGGACTTCAGAATAGTTTCTGGATCAATCAGAGGTTTGAAAATAATTTTATAGTAAAATTCAAATTATCAGGATTTTCGGTTTGGGTTCTGTTTGCGGGTCAGACCCGATTCAAATTAAAAACCAAAGATAAACTTATTTAAAAACATGGGTTAGGTTTGATTAGGTTTCGAGTTAAACTCATTTGATTTGAACTTAATTCTTAGTGGATTTGGGTTCCAAACCCGTTAAGAAAATAATCCAAAAAGATCATCTCTTTCAACAAGAAACTAGGGCTTGTTCTAGGGTTTGGGGCGGCCGCCCCCACCCTCGATGGCCTGAGAGTCCTCGTCGGCACGTCCGACAGCCAGACGAGTTGGCGGCAAGGGCGCCCGTCAGTGCAATTTTTTTTGTTTGTTGTGTGCGATCAAATCGCAGCCCCGACCACTGCCTCCTCCCCCACCCATTCTATGGCCACCATCTCCTTGACTGGGAGGGTGATTGCAAAATTTTAAAACCCTAATTAGATCAAATCTAATCAAGAACCCTAAGTCTTTGACAATTGAAAAAAATTCTAATTAAACAAGCCATGTACAATACAAATCCTAACAAAATATGTCTTTGATCTCATCAAAAGAATTTCATCTATGAGCGATATGAGAACCCTAATTTTGATCTTAATAAAAATTAAATATTTTTAGTTTAACAAATTAAACTAATGAACAGTAACCCAATTTTCTTTGATCAAATTAAAAGTTATTTAATATAATTAAATAATTTGAAAAATATGATCAAATCACAATAATTTAATCTAATTAAATAACTACATATCGATTCTAAATGCGCTCTGGTACCATCATTGAAAACATGACATACAACTCGTGAGAATATGTATATCGTGTAGATTAATCAAAATTAATTAAAGTTTAGAAGAATACCAAACGCTTCCTAATTTCTTCAATAATCTATCCCAAATCAATCTGAAAGAGCTTCCTCTAGAAAAAGCCTCATTTGAAATTCACTGTCACTAAAGAGGAGCAATATTGAGAGATATGTTCTCAGTTTTCTATTTTTTGTTCTTCTATCTTTCATAAGGCTACATATGAACCCTATATATATGATTAGACTAACCTTATAGGTTATAATTTTAAAAATTCTTAATTGTTCAAAACTCTATCCATAACAATTGAAGATAGAATAGAATTTGCATTATATGTAAACCTCTTCTAATGACATTAGTGAGACCAATTGGGTCCGACATCAAGAACCAATTATTAATCAAATTAATAATTTTAATTTAACAATTGTTGATGTATATAATCACGGTCACTAACCTCGGATGAGTTTAGCTTTTAAAGAAGGCGAGTCCGCTTTCTCTTCTAAAACCAAATACCGACTCGCCAAGGGATTCTCCTACGAGAAGAAGGACACGTGGAAGAGGCGGAGTTGGGATCTCCGATGGTTCCTCAGGCGGTCAAGTCGATAGAGTGGGAAATAGTTTAGTGGGCGAGAATTCACGAGAAAAGATTGCTTACCTTATTTGCCGCTCACGCTCTTTATAGCTAGGGTTGAGGGGCATTCCGTCTTTCCATTAGTTTGGGAACCAGCGGTGAGTCAGCCCTACCCTTCCGCGTGTGTGCGTTGATTAGTGAGCACCCTCGATCTGCCGGTGGTGGCCTTTACATATGTCAAACTGCGGGTACTTTGAGGGTTGGTGTGGTCTATTCGCTATTAATGAGATGGGATTGGCGGCGCCTGTAGCTGCATGGGTCCGAGGTGCCTTAAATACTATGAGAGATGGGGGAATTAAGGGGCTGTCAGTGCATTTAATGCGATGTTGATGGGCTCGAGTACTGTGTGACCGTCGTTCGAGTGGAGGGAATCACGCAGGATGGGAGAAGGGAAGAGTCGTGATTGGATGGTCGACTCATGCGGCCTCTTAGGGCGTCCCTTGGGGCAATCAGCTGAGGAGAGCGACTAGTGTCGCCTTTCGCGTCGTCCCATAGGACGGGTGGCCGAGAAGGGTAGGCCTGGATTCGTCCCACGTCGTTTGGAGAGGTCGGCAGCTTGTTGAAAGGGGTCGTGACGGGCAGCGGGTCGGAAGGACGACTAACACCGCCTTTCGCGTCGCCCGAGAGAGAGCTGTCGATGGACCGACCTGCACCGCCTTTCGCGTCGGTCGTGGCGATAGTCGTTTAAAGGACCGGGACTGGGTCGGCAAGAGCAGGTCGGTCGGCGGGTTGGGTGCAGGGGTTAGTGTTGGCCCTCATTGGTAAACAGGCATTCGTCCAGATCAGTACTTGGTTTTGCTTTTTAATCACTGATTAGTGGTAATGACCATAACAGTTGGCCCCTTTCGCTTGGAGTCGGTTGGAAACGAGTCCAAGTGAAATAAGTAGGGTCGCCTTGGCCGGGAGAGGGTTCGAAGGGGGATTAGAATATTCCATTGATGGGACGTGGCTGACGTCAGCAGATAGTTGCTTGGGCCATTGGCGTTTCGCCTCCTGGTAGGAAGGTGGGGCCTTCGATTGTTTCCGGGCTTAAGCGTCGAGCCGGTTTTAATCCTCTCCGTTGATGCATAAAAGCGTTGTTGGTGGGCCCCACCGTATAAGTACGAAGAGGTGAGTGGGAGGAGGGCATTTGCTTTCCTCTTCCCCTTCCTACAAATTCAGGCAATTTTCCGGCGGGTGGTAGAGATCCGGCATGGATTCCGATCGTCATAGGCAACTCGATGAGTTCCGCTCGAAGGTTACCAGTAAATGAGGTCTGGCTTGGACTTTGACATACCAAGGCTTACAAGTTAGAGGCTCGTGAATCATCTCCGATTAATGCGACCACGGCGAGCAAAGGCTCCACATATCTCAAGCATTTGGAGGTCCGGTCACATCGCACCCTTTTCTTCGAAAAGTGTTCGATGAGTTGGGTGTGTCTCCAATGTGTGACGCCAAACTCGAGAGCCATATTGGTCGGCTTCACCGCTATCCGCCGTTGGCTTCGGGATTCGCCGCCGATGATGGCCGAAGCCACTTGGTCGGGCACATAGTCCAAAAGACGCTTCACTATTACCTTCGGATGTCGGGAGAATTCAAGATTATTCTTGATGCCCAAATCGATCAAAGGGTGGAAAGATAGGTTCGTCTGTCATCGGGATCCACTCAACTTGGCTATGCTGCCTTGGCCGTGAGATCGAGAGAAACCCTAGAGCCTACACCCTTGTCGGTAGAGCACCGGCGTGAGTTGGAGCAGTCGTTCACTACGGGGCGCACAATGGATGCTCGCTCAACAGGTCTTGGCCTTCATGGGATTTCGTCCACTCCCTCGGTCCCTTTGATGGCGAGGGCTCATGATATGACTTTCGTGGGGCTGAGAGCGCTTATATCAACACCTTCTGATGAGGAGGTCCCTGGAGGAACCTAAGAGCGGCTGGTCTGGCCAGCCCAAACTACTGGCGGAGCCGCCTTTGGGGAAATTCGCCCAACCGGAAGGAGGTGAAGGAGCGGCGATGGGGACGACCGTAGTGGGAAGCGGTCGTGCTCGGGTGTCGCCAGGTGGTGGGCGGTTTTGGAGGACTTCGGCAAAAGAAACGCCATGGTCCCGAGGTGCTAGGCAGGCGAGGGAGAGTATGGGGCATCCGATAGGAGAGGAGTTGCTAGAGTCGGAAGTGTGGGAGGATGACCAACCACCACCGAAGAGGAGGAGGTCGGCCCTCGAGACAAAGCGCCCGGCTATGCCGGGACGCCCCTGGGGGCGGTATCCTCGTGAGAGCGACGCAGCCGCCACGGACCACCATCGGTAGCCTCATCAACGACAGGGAAAAGAACTACCGGTGACTGTGAAGCTTAGCTTTGCCCGGGTGGGCCTCCCCATCGCTGAGAATGAGGACCGAACCGAGCAATTAGGCTGCTGATGGGGACTCGTTCTCCCATCGGCCGTTATGATGGGGAGCCGGATGCGGAGCATCGGCATAGGCCGGCATGGTATCTGGACACTCGCTCCTCGGTGCTAAGGTCGAGTTATGTACAAGGGAAGGCGCGAAAGCAGCTTCAGCCTGCCCGCATCGGGAGATTTTGGCGGGAACCCCCGACGCCTGCCTTCTCGCGACACCGGCGAGCTACTTGACCAGGGGTTGCTTAGTGGAGGACGAGCTGTTCAACCGGCTGCGTCAGGGTCATCAAGCCTACGAAAGGCTTCGAGAGGAGCACCTGGCTACCGAGGCCGTCCCCAACGAGGACTTTGACCGAAGTTACTGGCGAGCTTCACTAAACAAAGCCGAAGCTTGATGATCGGGCGATGATGGAGGTTAAGGATCAAGTTATTAGGGAACTCAAAGCGTCTAAGGAGAGAATGTCGGTCGACATAGCCGACCTCCGACGACGCCAGGACGGCGAGGATCTAATCTGCCTTCCGACGCTTACGTGAGAGCGACTTAGCGATGGCGCAGTCGCGACCGAGAGAGGCAAGTCGCGAAGACGCCAAGGCTCGCTGGCAGAGGAGTCGGTCGCCCGTGAGCAATTAGCAAGGGAGGGCCTTTAAGGAACTTGCCGGGCGAGGAAAGGGCTGGCATTCGAGTCGCTTGACCATCCGTCCGCCCCTCGAGAACAAGACCGACCGGCCATCATCGAAGAATACCGACAAAGCACGATGGGGAAGGTCGAGGTCGCTTTGGCTTGCAAGGCGGGTTGCGACTTCATGGTTAAGCAACTATCGCCAGTATCACGTCCCGCCGCTTCGATATCCTCCCAGTATAGCCGCATGCATCTCTCTCGAGATTTGAGGCGGCGGGCGCAGGATACGACCTAGGCGACAACGACGCTGAGGAGGGAGATGAGGACGGGTCATCAAGCGGTGGCTCTTCGAGCGAGGCCGACCCGAGTTCGTAGTTTAGGTTTTAAGCACTCGTTTGTAATGTAATCGGCGGTGCGTGTCTTGTATTTGTTGTCAAATAAATGAATGCAATAAGAGCTTGTTTTCGTATTTGCGTTTTATGTCGCTTTCTATGGCTGAGGTTATTTGGTGAATTTGACTGGCTTTGATTTAGTCGTGCTGGTGTCTTGAATGGCCGGGATGGTCTTCTATTGGGCGGTCTACCCCAGGGCGGCCCCTCGTTAGTTGAGTCAGCCTTTGGGGTCGTCTGTTGTTTTGTTGGTTCATTGGGCCGGCTGGGCAGAATCAATCCGCCCCAGACAAAAGACGGGCTTAGTTTTCTAGGCAACGGTACTTGTAGGTGATAAGTCTTGACGTCAGCGGTACTTTAGCCGTCAGGGGGCGCTTCGAATTTCGAGCGAAGAGACATGGGCTATAAAGGCGGGCTTTTCAATTTTCAAGTGGCGGTTCGCGTTTGAGCATCAATCTCGACCGTTGGGTTCGAAGCGCCGCCCAAGAACGGACACGTGGGCATCCTGGGTGTCTATATATATCCTCACCCCATTTGGGGATTTCTTTTTACACTTTCTAAAGACTTATCCTCTTCTTCTTCCTTAAAAACAAATTTTAGGCCATGGCTGCTTCTTCTTCCGCTTCTGTTGATAGGATTGCCAAGCTCAGATCTTAGCAATCGAAGGCGAGGGAAGAGGACCTGGGGGGAATCCATGAAAGGTACGATCTTCCTGTGGGGTTCACGGTTTCTCTTCCGGAGAAAGACAGTGCCATTGTCGATCATGGCGTGGATAAGCTACCGCTGTACATGGCGCATTTGGACAACGGTTGCGCCTCCCCTGCGGCGTTAAGTGAAGAGGTTATCGCGAGCGGCTCGGGGTGTCTCGATCACGGTTGCCCCTAACGCCATTGCTACAATAATGGCGTTTTGGTAATTTGTCACCGTGTGAAGGTGGTGCCGACTCTTCAACTCTTTGGCAACCTCGTCCGCGGTGAGGCGTGAAGGGCGCCCATTTCTTTTGGTATGTGGGTGGCGGTTTGTCGACATTCGGACTCGAATAAGGATTGGAAGAACAAATTCGTGCGGGTTTTGGTGCGGCCTTGGTTATTACCTTCGTGGCGGAGATCAATAAGGGCGGCTGAAGAACCTTCCTCTCTGGCGGCCAGGCGCGACTGACAAGTTCCGCCATTATTCGGGTCGCTGGAAGGGCCACAACTGTTCGACAACGCCGAGGGTAGCGGGGCTATCATTTGTTCGGCCGGTGAGGTTGGCGAGGAAAGGAGAAAAGAGTTCTTTGGAGGTGGTTCCCGGGGTTGAAGATCGAGAGTGGGGGTTCCGACCCGGCAGGGACTTGACGCAACTCATGAGAAAAAGTCGAGGGAGAAGAGTAGAATGCGGAGGGCGGCAGTGGAGAGGTTTGAAAGTTGGCGGCTAGGCTGCGGTGAAGGGCTCTTCCTCCGCTTGGCGGCCAGCAGAAGAGGAAGAAGAAGAAGAAAGGGATCGATGGGGGACGACCTTGGGAGAAGCGGTTGAGTCCCGGTCGAGGCGAAAGGTGTCGAGGAGCTCCGGCCGTTGGGGAAGAACCGTCCCTATGAGTCCTCCCCTCGCCTCGGCCTAGCGAGGTTGCGTCGGAGGGGAGATCACGTCCCAGTGGCCGAAGCTTCCTAGCCGGCGGCCTTGAGGGGTGCGTTGCGGTGACCGAGGGGTTCTGCGGCCGAAAGAAGGCATCGCCCGAGGGCCACTCGAGAGTCGGGGAAGGCGGTGCCTCAGAAGAATCGGCTCCGGAGTTGGACCTCGCGAGCCTACTCAAGGACTTGGGCGTAGAGCTTCCTTTCCGTCATCAAATTGCCGAGGTGGGTCGCTTGAGGTGGAGGGAGCTGCGATCCCAGCTTATCGGCAATCTGTGGGAGGTGACCGGCAGGGAGCCTTCCCGGGCGGACGGTCATCCCGACCATTCCCTCTTCAAGGGGGCTCGGTGCTTCTTCGGGGTGGGGGCGTTCGTGGCTTGAGACAGTTCACTCTCCCCGACAAGGATCTCCTAGAGGCGCCCTCGGCGGCCTCGGCAAGCCCTCTTGAGTTACCACACTCGAGGGCCTTGGTAGGGGAGGAGCTTCGGCCGGCTATCTTGCGCCATGAATGCGTGGGCGACAGGGGAGAGCTCGTTCTGAAAAAGCGTCGGGAGAAGCGGAGAAGAGGCGGCCGACAAAGCGGAGAAGTCGAAGTCGGCGCCAAATGGCGGATTGGAGTTGGAAGCTAGGCAATCGATCGGCTGAACTCAAACTCATCGTGAGCGCTTGGTCGTCGTCCCGATGAAATTGAAGAGTGCTGGTTAGAAAGGGTGGTTGAAGGCTCAGAGGAGATTGAGAGTGGAAGGCTGAATCGAGAGGTTGGAGGCCGAGTTAGGTGAGAACTTCGAGGCCGGGACTCTGAGTCGCCGATGAGTCGAAGGCTCATCGGTGTGAACGGCATAGGATGATCGAGGCTCCGGCTCAAGTCCGCAATGTCGGAGGAGGGCAAGAAGGAGGTCATTGAAGAAAGTGGCGAGGACCTATGGGGAAAGTGGAGTTGTCCCTAGCTGTCAAGGCGGGCTTTGACTACTTGAAAGCCCAACTTCCTTCGGAAGTCCTCTCGACGTTGAGGCTCACATATCCCCCCAGGGTGGAGAGTTCTCTGCGCGTTCTCGAAGGCACACAGGAGAGCGAGAAGCGAAGTCGCGACTTATGCGGGGCGACCACGATGAGGATGAGGGGCGAAAGGATGAGGACGAAGATGGAGAGGAGGGAGATGGCGGCGAGGGAGGAGATTAGGCCGCCCAAGTGTCCTGTTCTTTTTGTTTTTGCTTTGATAAAAAGTGTTGTATTTGTAATACATTTTACTGGTGAATGAAATTTCAGTTTGCGTTTCTCTACGCCGAACTTTTTCTTTTTCCTTTTTTTTTATGATGCCCTTTTAGGCTTTGTAATGATCGCGACTTTGGCCGGATTGGCCGTCGTCTATGTTTTGTATGACATGACCAATGGGCCGAGACTGCGGATCGTCGTTCAGTCGGCCTGATTGGTAATTTCACGCTCGATTCGTGGTCGGCCGTAGGTGGCGGCGTTCATTCGTTTCTCGAGTGGAGCGCAGTCGCCATCAGCGGGCGACCTCTAATCGCTGACTTTTGGGTTTCCGAGATGGGAGGTAGGTAACGTTTAAGATAGACGTTTCGGTGATTTTCGAGGTGACGGTTCAGTTTTCAAGGTGACTCTTCGAGTCCCACATTCTTAATTTCTTCCGTTGATCACGAGGGGGCTTAGCATTTAGGGGTTCTATTATAAATAGTGGTGACCATTGCTTATCGTGTTCTCGTTGGTCATTTTTAAGGTCTTAAATTGGGAGCACCGGCGAATTTTGATGAGAGATGGTTAGGGCGAGGAGGTGGATTCTCCCCTCAGAGTTCATCTTCGGGGTTTTCCCGATGAGAGTGCCGGCGGTAGTTCCGATCATCTGTGAAGAAAGGGGGCAAACCCCTCGTTTGCATCCAGCAATTGGGGCGCGGTTTGTGATCGTCACCGTATTTAGTTTAGTGAGGGATGGGGGGAGTGTAGTGTATATCTCCGAAGGGCAGTTTTGTTTACATCCATGGATTCTGATTTATGCTTGTTTACATCCATGGATTCTGATTTATGTTTGTTTACATCCATGGATTCTGATTTATGCTTGTTTACATCCATGGATTCTGATTTATGTTTGTTTACATCCATGGATTCTGATTTATGTTTGTTTACATCCATGGATTCTGATTTATTGTGCTGATATGGAACCATGGGGGCGACACCCAAAATCCTTTGGCAGTACTTCGCTCATATCCTCTAGGTCGTCTTGGTGCCCTTTCGCTTAACTTCGGCAACAATTGCGGTACTCCCCTTTCTCGGAAGAACGTCGGCTTAGACGTCGGGGTGGGCAGAGGAGGCTACGAAAAAGTTGGAAGATATTGAAGGCGACAGCGACTATTAGGATGCCCATTTAGGCTTGTAATTTTAATTTTCCTTTTATTTTGGTATTTCGGTCGTGCAGACTATTGTAAACTTTGCTTGGAATATTAATGAAAAATTGCATTTCTCTCTGATGGTTGTCCATTCGCCTCATTTCATTTTTTTTGTCGGCCCCTATGGGGCTTATAGCGAATCACAGTGAGTAGTCCGAAAACAAGTCGGCCCCTGTGGGGCTTACGATAAATAAAGTAATTTGAAGACAGGTCGGCCCCTGTGGGGCTTACAATAAATAAAGTAATTTGAAGACATGTTGGCCCCTGTGGGGCTAAACTCGCTTGAGTTGGCCTAACCGTGCGTCGTGATCATTCGGGACCGCAACCGGCTCGTTAGTTGGGTGTGTAAGGCCTGTCTTCATTTGCGGTTCCTTTGTCGAGGCCATCCTGTCCCAGGGCGCGGAGTTGGCCGTGGTCGGCTCTTGTAGTGGGGAGCTCCGCAAGGGACGACCGTGTAGGTCGGGTGCCTAGGGTTGACGTGGCGCCCAGGTCTTATGTCGTGAGCGATCTACATTTTGAGGCAAAGAGCAAGCTGAGTCGGCTCCGCGTGGGAGCGGCGACTCCGTATGGGACGACCGCGTAGGTCGGGTGCCTAGGACTTACGTGGCGCCTAGGTCTTATGTCGGCAGAGCCGATCTCTGTTTTGAGGCAAAGAGCAAGCCTGAGTCGGCTCACGTGGGAGCGACGACTCCGTATGGGACGACCGCGTAGGTCGGGTGCCTAGGACTTACGTGGCGCCTAGGTCTTATGTCGTGAGCCGATCTACATTTTGAGGCAAAGAGCAAGCCCGAGTCGGCTCCGCGTGGGGCGATGACTCCGTATGGGACGACCGCGTAGGTCGGGTGCCTAGGACTTACGTGGCGCCTAGGTCTTATGTCGGCTGAGCCGACTTCTGTTGAATCGCTCCTTGGCTCGTCTTAGCGGTTGGGTGCCTAGGACTTCGTGGCGCCTAGGTCTTAATTTCAGCGAGCCAATCTGTTTTGAGGTAAAGAGCAAGCCCGAGTCGGCTCCGCGTGGGGCGGCGACTCCGTATGGGACGACCGCGTAGGTCGGGTGCCTAGGACTTACGTGGCGCCTAGGTCTTATGTCGGCAGAGCCGACTTCTGTTGGATACGCTCCTTGGCTCGTCTTAGCGCGGTTGGGTGCCTAGGACTTACGTGGCGCCTAGGTCTTAATTTCGGCAGAGCCGATCTCTGTTTTGAGGCAAAGAGCAAGCCTGAGTCGGCTCCGCGTGGGGCGGCGACTCCGTATGGGGCGGCCGTGTAGGTCGGTGCCTAGGACTTACGTGGCGCCTAGGTCTTATGTCGGCAGAGCCGACTTCTATTGGATACGCTCCTTGGCTCGTCTTAGAGCGGTTGGGTGCCTAGGACTTACGTGGCGCCTAGGTCTTAATTTCAGCGAGCCAATCTGTTTTGAGGTAAAGAGCAAGCCCGAGTCGGCTCCGCGTGGGGCGGCGACTCCGTATGGGACGACCGCGTAGGTGGTGCCTAGGACTTCACGTGGCGCTAGGTCTTATGTCGGCGAGCCGACTTCATTGGATACGCTCCTTGGCTCGTCTTAGCGCGGTTGGGTGCCTAGGACTTACGTGGCGCCTAGGTCTTAATTTCAGCGAGCCAATCTGTTTTGAGGTAAAGAGCAAGCCCGAGTCGGCTCCGCGTGGGGCGGCGACTCCGTATGGGGACGGCCGTGAGTGGTGCCTAGGACTTACGTGGCGCCTAGGTCTTATGTCGGCAGAGCCGACTTCTGTTGGATACGCTCCTTGGCTCGTCTTAGCGCGGTTGGGTGCCTAGGACTTACGTGGCGCCTAGGTCTTAATTTCGGCAGAGCCGATCTCTGTTTTGAGGCAAAGAGCAAGCCTGAGTCGGCTCACGTGGGAGCGACGACTCCGTATGGGACGACCGCGTAGGTCGGGTGCCTAGGACTTACGTGGCGCCTAGGTCTTATGTCGGCAGAGCCGACTTCTGTTGGATACGCTCCTTGGCTCGTCTTAGCGCGGTTGGGTGCCTAGGACTTACGTGGCGCCTAGGTCTTAATTCGGCGAGCCGATCTACATTTTGAGGCAAAGAGCAAGCTGAGCGGCTCGCGTGGGGCGGCGACTCCGTATGGGGCGACCGCGTAGGTGGTGCCTGGACTTCGTGGCGCCTAGGTCTTATGTCGGCAGAGCCGATCTGTTTTGAGGCAAAGAGCAAGCGAGTGATAGGCTCCGCGTGGGGCGATGACTCCGTATGGGACGACCGCGTAGGTGGTGCCTAGAGACTTCGTGGCGCCTAGGTCTTATGTCGGCGAGCCGACTTCATTGGATCGCTCCTTGGCTCGTCTTAGCGGTTGGGTGCCTAGGACTTACGTGGCGCCTAGGTCTTAATTCGGCGAGCCGATCTACATTTTGAGGCAAAGAGCAAGCTGAGCGGCTCGCGTGGGGCGGCGACTCCGTATGGGGCGACCGCGTAGGTGGTGCCTGGACTTCGTGGCGCCTAGGTCTTATGTCGGCAGAGCCGATCTGTTTTGAGGCAAAGAGCAAGCGAGTGATAGGCTCCGCGTGGGGCGATGACTCCGTATGGGACGACGGCGTAGGTGGTGCCTAGGACTTACGTGGCGCCTAGGTCTTATGTCGACTGAGCCGACTTCTGTTGGATACGCTCCTTGGCTCGTCTTAAGCGGTTGGGTGCCTAGGACTTCGTGGCGCCTAGGTCTTAATTTCAGCGAGCCAATCTGTTTTGAGGTAAAGAGCAAGCCTGAGTCGGCTCACGTGGGAGCGACGACTCCGTATGGGACGACCGTGTAGGTCGGGTGCCTAGGACTTATGTGGCGCCTAGGTCTTATGTCGGCAGAGCCGACTTCTGTTGGATACGCTCCTTGGCTCGTCTTAGCGCGGTTGGGCAATTCGTCTTGAATTGGTTTGAGTAGGGTGCTGCTATTTAGTTGGGCGAGTTGGACCACCTGTCGCGACTGGGCGAGGAGGATCCCTTGACTCGTTCTAAGCGAGAGGGAATACCATAACTCTGACTTAGTGAGGGGGTAGGTTCGCTTGACTGGGTAAGTTGGGTCGCCTGTCTCAACTAGGTGAGAAGGGTTCCTTGACTCGTCGTGGCGAGAAGGGTTCCTTGACTCGACCTAGTAGGAAGGGTCGCCTGAACTGCCCCCAGTAAGGAAGTTACCTCGACTCAAGCTAAGAGAGTGGGATTTACCGACTCGTTAGGCGAGAAGGACGTACCTCGACTCAGCCCAGTGGGAAGGATCCCCTGAACTCGGCTCCAATAAAGAAGCCGTCCCGACTCGACAAGTCGATTCGGCCCGTCGCGACGAGCTAGGCGTTTATGACGCTCCTTGCATGATTTGAGACAAAAGGATAGTTGTCAGGTAAAATTCCATTTATATTGAAGGCTTTTGAGCAAGATTTACAGTGCAAATTTATTGAAAAAACTTCCTGAGGTGTTCTATGTTCGGGGATCTTGCAAGACTCTCCCATCGGGGCCGGCGATATGTTAGGTGGTTCTTGAGGGCGGTGTAGGGTCCTTCCCAATTAGGCCAACTTGCGTCACGGTGTCCTTGTCGAAGGCGCCTTCCTCGACACTAGGTGCCGACTTGGAATCTCCTTGGTCGGACTTTCTTTGTTGTAATGTCGGGCGATCATTTGTTGATTGATGACTTATGCGTGTAGAGCGGTTGCGGATCTCCTCCATCAAGTCCAGCTGTCCTCGAAGTCCCTCGAATTTGTTTCTTCATCAAAGTGTCAGTCGGATGGTGGGCATGCCGACCTCCACTGGGTAACCGCTTCTGCTCCATAAGTCAGCATGAATGGGGTTTCCCGGTTGAACTCTTGTGGAGTAGTCACATGCGACCATAAGATACTTGGTAGTTCTTCAACCCAATTGCCGACCGCTTGGTTGACCCTCTTCTTGAGCTTGGAGGATGCATTTATTGTTACGCATTTGTTACGCCGGGTGGGCCACGAAGCGAACTTGAGCTTGATCCCCATTCTTCACAAAAATCTTGGAATCCCCGCTCTTGGCGGGTGCCGTTGTCGGTGATGAAGGAACGAGGGACGCCAAACCGGCATACGATCGACTTCCAAGCAAAGGCTGGTGATGTTGGTCTCCCAGATCTTGCAGCTCAGCAGCGCATCCATTTGGTGAAGTAGTCGATAGCGACTATCAAGAATTCTGTTGCCGGAAGCAATGGGAGGCACCCGGTATATCCGGCCCCATTGGGCGAATGGAAGAGGGCTGAAGATAGAAGTGAGCTCTGTGGCAGTGGCTCTAGGGATCTCTGCGAAGAATTGGCACTTTTTGCATTTGGAGACGAGCGGCAGGTCGGCCACAATGGTCGACGATAATATCCTTGGCGTATAATCTTAGAGCGAGTTCTATACCCTGGATGGTTTCGCGAGGTGCCTTCATGGATTTCCTTAGGACATAGTTAAACCTGCGGAGTCGAAGGCATCGGAGATAGGGTCCCATCCCGCTGCCTAGATAGGACGACCGATAGAGCTGGCCGCCGATCATGAGGTAGCGGCGGGCGGTCCTCTGCAAACTCTTTGCCTCGGTAGGGTCGGCAGTGGGATCGGCGGTCAAGAATTGGATGAAAAGGTCCACCCAGCAAGATTCTCCCGAAGAATCAGTGCATGACATCGATGGACCTCATATCTTGGGATGAAGGAGTGTGTCGGCGAAGATGGGCCCAGAGTTACTCAAGGAACGGTTGATGCCGGCCGACAAGGCATCATTTCGCGTTAGCGAGGACTTGATGATCTTGAAGTTGGTGAAGTGGGGGAGCAGGTTCCTTACAATCTTCAGATATTGAGCCATCCTCTTATCTTTTGCAGCGAACTTGCCGTTAACCTGATGGACGACCAACTGAGAGTCGGCCAACACAATTAAGCTTTCGGCCTTGACTACTATGGCGGCCCGCAGGCCGGCAATGAGGGCTTCATATTCGGCCTCATTGTTCGAGGCGGGAAACTTGAAGGCGATGGATTGCTCCGTGACTGTTCCTTCGGGGCTGCGCAGGACGACGCCGGCCCCGCTCCCTGCCTCGCTTGAGGATCCGTCCACCTTCAATTCCCACCATGAAGCGACTTCAGGTGAGTCGGCTTCAGGTGCGGGACATGGAGGAAGCGCTACGGCTCGCCCAGCCGGCTCGAGGGGTATGGGTTGAGCAGGTGCGGCTGGGTCATCTGGTTCGCCATCTGGCGAGGTGGACTCTATGAGGAAGTCGGCCAATGCTTGCGCCTTTATGGTGATCCTGGGCTCGAATTGCACATCATATTCGCTGAGCTCGATCGACCACGCCACCATCCTTCCAGATGTAGTGGGACTCCCCAGGGATTTCTTCATCGGGAGGCTCGTCCGCACGATGATAGGATGTGCTTGGAGAGTACGGACGTAATCTGCGAGCGTCGTGATGGCCTTGAAGCGCCGACCAAGGGGTAGTTCAACTCTCCTGCCCTCAAGATCCGGCTGACATAGTAGACCGGTCTCTATGGACGTGGTCTTCTTCTCTAACCAACGCCGAGCTCACTGCTTCAGGTGAGACGGCTAAGTACAGGTATAGGGTCTCCCCTTCCACTGGTTGGCTGAGGAGCGGTCGGGTGCTTAAATAGGCTTTGAGTTCTCTGAAGGCGGCGCAGCACTCTTCGGTCCACTCCAACTTCTTCTTGGGATCTTTGGCCCCTCTGAGAATTTTGAAGAAAGGGAGACTCCTCTCGGTAGACTTGGGCGGGAGGCCCCCCAAAGTATCTTCCATTGAGCTTCTGGATGTCCTTCATGGTGCGCGGCTCGGGGAGTCACTCAATGGCTTCTATCTTCTCCGGGTTGATCTCAATCCCTCTCTAGGTGATCATAAATCCCAAAATTTTCATTTGCCTCCAAAAGCATTTGGTGGGTTGAGCTTCATCGGTAATGCAGAAGGTGGTCTCCTCAGTCGGTGATATGGGCGGCCGCCAATCTCGACTTCACGGGATGTCGTCCACGTAGGCTTCCGTTGCGGCGGTGGGTCTTGAAGATCTTGTTGACCCGACCTGCGGTAAGTCGGCGCCCGACATTCTTGAGACCAAAGGGCATCACTTTGTAGCAAAAGGTGCCTCGGTGGTGATGAATGGCGTCTTCTCACGATCATGCCTGCGCCATGCGGATCTGGTTGTAACACGAAAAAGCATCAAGAAACGCTTAGTGCCCGCCTCTCGTCCACCAGCTGATCAATGCGGGGAAGGGGGTAGCTATCCTTGGGGCATGCTTTATTGAGGTCGGTGAAGTCGACGCACGTCCTTCACTTGCCATTGGACTTCTTCACTAGGACGACGTTGGACAACCATTCGGGGTATTGGACTTCCCGAATGAAGTCGGCTTTCAGTAGCCGTTCGACCTCCTCTGCCGCCGCTTTTTGTCGCTCGGGCCCTAGGTGCCTCTTCTTCTGTCGAACCGGCTTGACATGTCGGTCGACGGAGAGCTCATGGCAAATGACGTCAGGCGAAATGCCTGGTATGTCCTCTGGACTCCAAGCAAACACATCAAGATTAGATAAAAGAAAAGCAATTATCGCACCTCTTAATGGCTCTGGGAGGCTGGATCCAATTTTGAGTGTCCTCTCGCCCTTGGGGTTGATGGGGACCTCGTGGAGATCTTCAACTGGAGTCGTCCTCTCGCGCTCCGTCCTCTCTTCGAGTTGGCGAGCTGTCTTCTCAATGGGCATTGCGGTTGCGACTCCTTTCCCCTTTGTGGTGAGGCGTGCGCTCGGGCCTCCTTACGGTCACCGGACCGTCCAGGCCCCTCTTGGTGTGGGAATTTGATCATCGATGGTAGGTGGACGGGATGGCCCGCAAGAGGTGGAGAGATGTTCGGCCCAAGATGACATTGTGCGCCGACTTGATGTCCATCACTATGAACTGGACGTCCACGGTCGATTGGCATGGGGGCTGACCTACAGTCAGGGGAAGGGTGATCTGACCTTCCGGAAGCTGAGAGTGTCCCGTGAAACCGATCAAGGGACCTATGGATGGCTGGAGCTTGGACCGATCGATGCCCATGCGGTTGAATGCATCCAAGAACAATATGTCGACCGAGCTCCCGGTATCGATCATGATCCTCTTCACCTTGAAGCCGTAGATATCGGCTGATATGACAATGGGGTCGTCATGAGGCGTCTCGACTCCTTCCAAGTCCGCCTCGCTGAAAGAGATGGACACGTCGGCCTTCGGCCTCTTGTCGCAGCTATTCACCCGCAGAGCATGCCTAGCATACCTCTTTCGGGCGTTGTTGGACTCCCCTCCCAAGGTGGGACCTCCGCTGATGGTGTTGATGACTCCCCGACTCCCTTGGCCGGCTTCCCTGCGCTCTGAGTCGGGTCGAGGTCGGGGGGATCGAGAGCGAGGTCGGTGATCATCCTTCCTAGCTTGCTGCTCTCGATGGATCAAATTCTTCAAGAAGCCTCTCTGAATGAGGTCTTCAATGTCCTTCTGGAGAACCCGGCACTCTCTGGTGTCGTGGCCGTGGTCTCGGTGGTACAGCCGGCAGAATCGACGGGAGTCTCTGCTCGGATCTGCTCTCATCGGTGGCGGAGGCTTGTGGAGGAGTCCCTCTCTCTGGGCCTTGTCCAGGGCCCCAGAAAGGGAGGTGTTGAGGACTGTGAACACTGGAGGGGGAGCATCTGCTCTTCTATCCTCCCTCCTGTCGAACCGGCCATTGCGGTTGTTCTTGGGAGGAGGATTTCTTGGAATGTGCCTCGGCTCTTCTCTCCGAGGCGGGTTTGGAACCGACCCAGTTTGATGAGTCGCTGGCGCGGCATAGGTGGTCGGCTGAGGATGGGGAGGTCTGGGAGATGGCTGGCGGGGGAGCGGCAGGCGGTCGTGGTAGATCTGTTGGACTCGAGCTGCTTGTGCGATCTTGTATGCTTCCGCTTCCTCCATGTTCATGTAGGCATGGGCTTTGGACATCAAGTGCTCGTAGCTCTTGATGGGCTTCTTGTTGAGGGCTTTGGACAGGTCGCCAGGTCGCAACCCCGCCACCAGAGCCGCCATAGCGACTTGACTCCCTTGGTCTTCAACTTCTAGCCTCTTCGCCTGAAATCTCTTAATGTAGGCTCTGAGGCTCTCACCCGGCTCTGCTTGAGTGCGAATGAGCACCTTTGGAGGGCAACAGGTTTGGCATTGGCCAAGAAGTGGTGTATGAACTGCCGGCTCAGTTCTTCGAAGCTGCCGATGGATTTCTTCTCCAACGAGTTCCACCAAAGCTTAGCGCTTCCTGTCAGGGTGACGGGGAAGCAGCGACAGATAGTCGCTTCCGGTGCTTGCATCATGACCATGGTGTTGTAGTAGTCCTGCACATGCTCGGACGGGTCTCTATCGCCCGCATACTTGTCCATCGTCGGCATCTTGAACTTTTCGGCCGGTGCTTGCATGATGGAGTCGGTGAAGGGGGTGCTCCCTCCGATGGCGTCGGCGACGGGCTGGTACACTTGATTGTAATCGCCGGTGCGCTGGTGGACGGCGAGTGCCGGAAAGCGGGTCCGAGGGTGTGCCGGCATGCCCACCGCTTTGGCTGGGAGAAGGGCTCTCATCGGTGAGGTCGAAGGCGAGGGGGCGGCGCCTAGAACTGGCGCCATGAGCTGGCTGCCTCTGCAGGGGTGAGGTGGCGCGCTCCTGGTGATCCCTCCGTGACTTGTCAATGTGGGGAGTCTCCGGGAACGGGATCTGCCTCTGGACGAAGCGGTGGTCCCCCTGAGCGGTGGAATGGCGGCTGGTGGAAGGCTGGCCCGCCGTTGTTGCTGATGGCGCTTGCCGCCAAGTAAAGCGGGAGGCGAGTGAAGAGGTCATCTGCAAAAGCTTTGAACTGGGCATGCATGGTGGCTTGCATGGCATGGGTGATCTTCTCGGTGGATTCCTGGAGTTGGGCTTGGGTGACATAGCCCGCATGTAGGTTCCCTGACCCGGAAAGATCATCGCCGGACATATCTGCAAGAAGAAGAAAGGAGGCCCCACGGTGGGCGCCAAACTGTTGATGTATATAATCACAGTCACTAACCTCGGATGAGTTTAGCTTTTAAGAGAGCGGAGTTCGCTTTCTCTTCTAAAACCCAGCGACGCTGACTCTGGCCAAGGGATTCTCCTACAACAGAAAGAAGGACCTGTGGAAGAGGCGGAGTTGGGATCTCCGGTGGTTCCTCCGACGGTCAAGTCAGTAGAGTGGGAAATAGTTTAGTGGAGCAGGAATTCACACAGAAAAGATTGCTTACCTTATTTGTTGTTCACGTTGCTCTTTATAGCTAGGGTTGAGGGGGCATTTCCGTCTTTCCATTAGTTTGGGAACCACTGGTGAGTCAGCCCTACCCTTTCCACGTGTGTGCCGTTGATTAGCTGAGCACCCCTCGGTCTGCCAGGGTGGCTGGCCTTTACATATGTCAAACTGCGGGTACTTTGAGGGTTGGTGTGGTCTATTCGCTATTAATGAGATGGGATTACGCCTAGGCCGCATGGGTCCGAGATGCCTTAAATCTTGTGAGAGATGGGGAATTAAGGCCGCTGCATTTAATGCGATGTTGATGGGCTCGAGTACTGTGTGACCGTCGTTTGAGTAGAGGGAATCACGCAGGATGGGAGAAGGGAAGAGTCGTGATTGGATGGTCGACTCATGCGGCCTCTTAGGGGGTCACTTGGGGCAATTAGCTGAGGAGAGCGACTAGTGTCGCCTTTCGCGTCGTCCCATAGGACGGGTGGCCGAGAAGGGTAGGCCTGGATTCGTCCCACGTCGTTTGGAGAGGTCGGCGAAAGTTGTTGAGGCGGACGGGGCCCAAGGACGACCGACACCGCCGCGCTTCGTCGCCCGAGAGCTGTCGATGGACCGACCTGCACCGCCTTTCGCGTCGGTCGTGGCGATAGTCGTTTAAAGGACCGGGACTGGGTCGGCAAGAGCAGGTCGGTCGGCGGGTTGGGTGTAAGGGTTTAGTGTTGGCCCTCATTGGTAAAACGTGCATTCGCCCGGTCAAGATTTTGGTTTTGATTTTTAATCACTGATTAGTGGTAATGACCATAACAACAATCATATCCCTATCCGACCAACTGTTCATAAAAGCTATTCCATAATATGGGATTAAATATTCATGAATAATATTATCTTACATTCAGCCCTCTCTAGTATCAGTTTATTTTAGGCAATTTTATTGAGCAGGACAAATCACCTATTTGCTCATGCCTAAAATTGTAATCCTCATGAACATAAATAAAAATTATTTTAAAATATCAAAATATTTTATTTTTTATAAGAAAATAAATTTTAGAAAATAATTTTCAGAACCACACGTCGACGGGAATTTAACACCTTCATGGGATACGCATAATAAATTAACTTATTAAAATGAGCATACTGGATCATATCTAGATATCCATCATTTTCCTAAATAAAATCTAGTAACCCAACATTTCAGGTTGTATGGCACTTGTAAAATAAGCTTAATCATCATATCATATACTAAACTATCAAATCGAAAATGACAATATCATCAAGTCAAAGGGACCATGTAGCAATTCGAATTCTCTATCTCTTAGGTGACTCGTCCTAGAGAATCCAAATGTGGTCTAGTGCTATACATATTATAATATGCGCTTATGACATATACCCAGAGAATCTTCATTCCGAGTAGCTAAGACCCACCACCACATCTCACATGTCGGTGTCATGCATAATAACCTGTTATAATAAAGCTATCCTTTACTATTTATAGGTTAAGCACAAATTTGAGAAACCTCTTAGTTAGATCACATCTCCAAGCAAGTGACCATCACAGTGCATGATCGAACAAAATAAATTCTAAGGATAATATAACAATTATATAAAAGATACCCAAATAATATGTGCAACAATAAAACTTAATTAATATTCAAAATATTATATAAAATGCATTGGATGCTCAAGGGCATATAACACTACTCTAGCGGTATGTATTTTTATATATGTTTAAAGGAATTTGATCATAAACAATTTGATATAAAGAAGTGTGCATCAAGGATTGTGAGCTTCGATAGCTTTTGAGCAACACATCAAATTTTTTTGATTCTCTTTTGACAGGTTGCAAACTTATAGATTTACATTTGAGGGGTTCAGTCAAATTCTGTTTCCACTTTTATCAGTGTGCTCTTTTTCATCTTACTTATCACCTTTTTAAATTATTTTCCTTCACTTCATGTGCATGTTTCTACGAAGTCAGATTACGTTTTGATCCTCTTTCTCTCCTAACATGCAATCTAACACTATTATAAAAGTGTGTTGGTATGTTAAAACATTTCTTTCAAAATTACCGTCTAAAACACATACATGCCTGCATAAAGCATGCATGCATCATATAACATATACATATATCATAAATCATACCCCTTCAAATCCCTCTCATAGCCACCAATTAAATTAAATTAAATTAAATGTAATAAGTACACCTTCAAATTTAGTTAAACTTAATAGAATTATAAAGTATTATTTATTATGTAATTAATAAAATACTCAATTATAAAGTTAATATACCAACTAATATTAGTTTAGTTTTTAATTTAAAATAAATCTATGCAAATATTAGTTTAAATTTTGTAGTATGTTATTGTTAGTATTTTGTTTGTAAAACAATATAGTCCCACATCGGATACTTGAGCATTCTTTTAGAGGTTTAAAACATTAAATGTTTATTGGGCTTTGATAAATGGGCCAAAGTATAGACCTCTAAACCAGCGTCGTAGTATGAAATAATCTGCGATTTTGTGATTATTAGGCATAGCACTTTGCAGCTTGCATTTGTCATTTGTCGCTAAAATATTATAACTTTTACTATATATATTTTTGAATATATTATTTTGTTTATTGTTATTTTAAATTTTGAATTATTAAAATATCAATAGACAAGTGACTATTGGAAGAAGTGTTGAAAAGTGGTATTTATTCCAAAGGGTGTTTTGAAAGGTTGTATTTGTTGGAAATACCTTTTCAAATCTATAAATAGCCTATGATTTCAAACGTTTGTTAATAACTTCATTTCTTAAAAAACGTTTCTCTCAAAACATCTGCAATACTACAAACTTGTTTCACAAAGAGTTCTTTGGAAAATTCAGTTGCTTCTTTGGAATTTTCAAATTTCTGTTGTATCCTGGGAAGAATATTTGCATTAACCCGAAGCAAATTTGAATATCAAGTGGGGCAAATAATTCTTTAAGGAAAGTGTTTCACGCCTCAGAAATTGTCTCCTTCATTATTTTACTAACAATCTTAAAGAATTATTTTACGCTACAATGGAGTCGGAGTCAATCAAGGTGATGAATCAAGACATGGTCAAACTGGACCGATTCGACGGGAATAACTTCTCGCGCTGGCAAGACAAGATGATGTTCCTTCTTACAGCATTAAAGATTTCCTACATCCTCAACCCCAACTGCGACCTATAGAAGATCCAAAACCAAGTGCATCGGAAAACAACCTCTTGAGGGCGAGATAGAAGAAATCAAGAAGCAAAAGGTGAAGCGGGAGGAAGATGAAGTCTTTGTGCGCGGTCACATTCTGAACACACTTTCAGACCGGCTATATGATCTTTTCACGAGGATAAAGTCAGCAAGGGAAATCTGGAATGCACTGGAATTTAAATACAAAGCCGAGGAGGAAGGTACAAATAAGTATTTAATTACAAAATATCTAGAATATAAGATGGTTGATGACAAGTCCGTCCTAGAGCAAGTTCATGAATTGGAGGTTACGGTTAATAAGATTCATGTTAGAAAATAGTTCTTCGAGTCTTTTCAAGTTCTTTGCAATTATTGCAAAACTACCCTCAACTTGGAAAGATTACTCGAAGCGATGCATAAAGCGAGGACATCTCTTTGGAACAACTTGAAGAATCTTGAATTGAAGAGGAGTCAGCTTACGTGATTGAAAAATTCTATCAAAGTGATTCTAAGGTCCACATAGTGGAAAAGAATGAATCTTCGGTGAAAAATGGGAACCTTCAAGTAAAGAAAAGTGGACAACACTTTAAAAGAAAGAATTTTCGGAAGAAAAAGGGATCTGTTTTATTTGCGGTAAGCACGGACATTTTGCTAGAGAATGTAGTCCGAGAAAAATAATAATGCAAAACCAAAGGCTTACGCAAATATGATAGAGGAGAATCGGTCGCTATGATTTCGAAATCAATATGACTTGTTAAGTGCGGATGGTGGCTTGATTACGGTGCAACAATCCACGTTTGCAAGGACAAATCCATGTTCAAAGATTTTGAAGAAAATTGAAATTATAGAAGTGCAAATGGGGAATAATACTTGTGCAAAAGTTCTTTGGAAAGGGACTGTTGAAATTGATTTTACTACGGAAAGAAATTGACTCTTATAAATGTTACGTATGTACGAAATTAGAAAGAACTTAGTTTCTGTTGATCTTCTTTGTAAGAAAGGGTTTCGGGTTGCTTTTGAGTCAAACAATGTAATCCTGTCTAAGAGCGGGATGTTTGTGGGAAAAGGCTACTCTTGTGATGGAATGTATCAACTCAGTATTAATAATAAAGTTATGTCTTACGCTTATATTGTTGAGTATTCTTATTTATGGCATGATCGCTAGCACATTTAAATTTCCGTTATTTAAAAATATGAAAAAATTAGACTTGATTAACTTTAATGGTGAATTTGATAAATGTGAAATCGTGCTAAGTCTAAATTAACAAAGAAATCTTTTCCAAGTGTTCCTAAAGATTCTAAAGTTTTAGATTTAATACATTCGATATATGTGAATTAAATGGCATGCTAACTAGAGGAGGAAAAAGATATTTTATTACTTTTGTTGATGATTGCAGTAGATATATGTATGTTTATCTTTTAAGAACAAAAGATGAAGCTTTTGACATGTTTAAAAATACAAAATAGAAGTTGAAAATCAACTTGAAAAGAAAATTAAAGTGTTACGTTCGATGGGGGTGAATATTTTTCGATAATTTTAATACTTTTGTGAAGAACATGGCATTATTCATCAATGCCTGACACCTTACACTCCCCAACGAATGGTTTAGCGAAAGAAAAATAGAACTTTACAAGAAATGATAAATTGTATGCTTAATAATGCTAAGTTACCTTTAAATTTATGGGGAGAAGCACTTTACACAGCATGTTATATACATAATAGAATTCCCTCTAAAAAGTCAAATTTAAGCCCTTATGAATTATGGAAAGGTAGAAAACCTAATCTATCATATTTTAAAGTGTGGGGGTGTTTGGCTTATTATAGAGTTCACGATCCTAAAAGAACAAAACTTGGACCTAGAGCTATTAAAAGTGTTTTGTAGGGTATCTTTGAAAATAGTAAAGCATATAGACTACTTGATTTATCTTCTAATACCATTGTTGAATCTAGAGATGTTGAATTTTTGAAAATAAGTTTTCTGATTAGAGAATGTTGAAAATGTTCCTATTACGCCTAATTCTAGTAATATTTCTAGTTCTAATTTTCATGCTAAGGAAACTAGTACATCTAAAGAAATATCGAGAACCAAGAAGAAGTACTAGAATAAGAAAAGAAAAATCTTTACCTTGATTTTATTTCTCTGAACAAATTATTTTTCTTGTTGAAGGTGATAGAAATAACAATGTGTTAAATAAACATCCTATAAGTTTTAATCGGGCGATGATCCTAAAACATTTATAGAAGCAATGTCATCTAGAGATGCTTCATTTTGGAAAGAAGCTGTCAATGATGAAATGGATTCTATAACGGGTAATAATACTTGGATTTTAGTAGACTTACCTCAAGGATCAAAGCCAATAGGATGTAAATGGGTTTTTAGAAGAAAATGTCATTCTGATGGTTCTATTCAAGCTTTTAAGGCTAGATTAGTCGCCAAAGGGTTTAGACAAAAAGAAGGCATTGATTATTTTGATACATATGCACCTGTTGCACGCATAACATCTATTAGAATTCTTATTGCATTGGCATCTATACATAAATTATTTGTGCATCAAATGGATGTCAAGACTGCATTTTTAAATGGAGATTTAAATGAGGAGGTTTACATGGAACAACCGGAAGGTTTTATTCTTCCAGGAAATGAAAGAAAAGTTTGTAAACTAATTAAATCTCTTTATGGTCTTAAACAAGCACCAAAAGCAGTGGCATGAAAAATTTGATTACATTATTTTGTCTTATGGTTTCAAACATAATAGTCTGATAAGTGTATTTATTCTAAATTCAGCGATAAATATGGTGTACTTGTTTGTTTGTATGTCGATGACATGTTAATATTCGGTACAAACATGATTGGCATAAATGAGACAAAAGAGTATCTATCTTCTATGTTTAAAATGAAAGATTTAGGAGATGAGATACTATTTTAGGGATTAAAGTTAGAAAACATAGTGGGGTTTTCTTTAAGCCAATCACATTATATTGAAAAAATATTAAATAAATTTAATCATCTTGGTTTTAAAGAAGTTAACACTCCATTTGATCCAGTGTTAAATTGACTTGAATTCGGTAGAGGCGTATACGGCTTGAGTATGCTAGTGCAATTGGTTCTTTAATGTATGCTATGCATTGTACTAGACCGATATTGCATTTCTTTGTATGCAAATCAAGTAGATACACTAGTAATCCAAGTGTAGAACATTGGAAAAGTATTTCCAGGATTTTTGGATATTTAAAGAAGACAAAAAATCTTTGTTTGCTCTATAATGATTATCCGGCTGTGTTAGAGGGATACACCGATGCAAGTTGGATGACTAGTGTTGGAGACAACCAATCCATACGGAATGGTTTTACACTTGGTGGAGGAGCAATTTCTTGGGCGAGCAAGAACCAAACATGTATCTCACACTCCACCATGAAATCTGAATTCATTGCTTTAGCAACAACTGGTAAAGAGGCTGAATGGATTAGAAATTTATTGCTAGACATTAAATTATGGCCTAGTCCAATGCCTCCTATTTCTATCCATTGTGATAGTCAAGCCACTTTGTCAAGGGCTTATAATTGTACATATAATGGTAAGTCTAGACACATAAGTCTAAGACATGAATATGTGAGACACTTGATACAAGATAGTGTCATAACAATTGTCTATGTTAAGACAAATAAAAACTTGGCTGATCCATTTACAAAACCTCTAGCGAGAGAGGTAGTAAAGATGACATCAAGTGAAATGGGGCTGAAACCTTGTATTTAAAATCACCAGGAATGGTAACCCGACCATTTACTAGAATTGAACTAGTTAAAAGGTTTAAATGGGTAATAACAAGTTTCTGAAAGTGATTGATTGATATTGACACAATAAGCCCTAAAAGATAATGTCAATATCGTCCATTACGAAATAAGAGGATGAGTTGTGCTCTTAATGAAAGTCTAATACATTAATGTTGTGTGTTTAAAGTAATGGAGAACACATTGTAGACGTTTCACCTATATGAACTTAGAAGTGGTGCAGCTTCATAAAAGAGCTAAAGGTTTGCTCTTTAAAAGAGTTCATGAACCGGAATAAGCACAAGGCCATAATAGTGCTAAAATATTAATTCTCATTGAAACAAGAGATTAGTATATGTCGACATTCTCGGTTCTATCACAAAGAGTAATTAGTTTAATGCTAAGGCAACTAAGGACTTTGATAGAACTTTGAAGTGTTTGTACTAAGTAAAGGTTTAAATCGAAAGATACCTCTACATATGTATGCTTATCTCATTTTGTACATATTGCAGATTATTTTTAAAATAATATATATATTTTTAAATTTTGTTTTCAAACAAAGTGAGGGATTGTTAGTATTTTGTTTGTAAAAACAATATAGTCCCACATCGGATACTTGAGCATTCTTTTAGAGGTTTAAAACATTAAATGTTTATTGGGCTTTGATAAATGGGCCAAAGTATAGACCTCTAAACCAGCGTCGCGAATGTAGCAATAATCTTGTTGATTTTGTGCGATTATTAGGCGCACTTAGCACTTTGCAGCTTGCATTTGTCGCTAAAATATTATAACTTTTTACTATATATATTTTTGAATATATTATTTTGTTTATTGTTATTTTAAATTTTCGAATTATTAAAATATCAATAGACAAGTGACTATTGGAAGAAGGTGTTGAAAAGTATTTGTTTATTCCAAAGGGTGTTTTGAAAGGTTGTATTTGTTGGAAATACCTTTTCAAATCTATAAATAGCCTATGATTTCAAACGTTTGTTAATAACTTCATTTCTTATAAAAACGTTTCTCTCAAAACATCTGCAATACTACAAACTTGTTTCACAAAGAGTTCTTTGGAAAATTCAGTTGCTTCTTTGGAATTTTCAAATTTCTGTTGTATCTGGGAAGAATATTTGCATTAACCGAAGCAAATTTGAATATCAAGTGGGGCAAATAATTCTTTAAGGAAAGTGTTTCACGCTCGAAATTGTCTCCTTCATTATTTTACTAACAATCTTAAAGAATTATTATGCTACAATGGAGTCGAGTCAATCAAGGTGATGAATCAAGACATGGTCAAAGCTGGACCGATTCGGCGGGAATAACTTCTGTGGCAAGACAAGATGATGTTCCTTCTTACGGCATTAAAGATTTCCTACATCCTCAACCCCAACTGCGACCTATAGAAGATCCAAAACCAAGTGCGGGAGGAAAACAACCTCTTGAGGGCGAGATAGAAGAAATCAAGAAGCAAAAGGTGAAGCGGGAGGAAGATGAAGTCTTGTGTCGCGGTCACATTCGAACACACTTTGGACCGGCTATATGATCTTTTCACGAGGATAAAGTCGACAAGGGAAATCTGGAGCATACCGGAATTTAAATACAAAGCCGAGGAGAAAGGTACAAATAAGTATTTAATTGCAAAATATCTAGAATATAAGATGGTTGATGACAAGTCCGTCCTAGAGCAAGTTCATGAATTGGAGGTTACGGTTAATAAGATTCATGTTCGAAAATAGTTCTTCGAGTCTTTTCAAGTTCTTGCAATTATTGCAAAACTACCCTCAACTTGGAAAGATTACTCGAAAGCGATGCATAAAGCGAGGACATCTCTTTGGAACAACTTGAAGAATCTTGAATTGAAGAGGAGTCACGCTTCATTGATTGAAAAATTCTATCAAAGTGATTCTAAGGTCCACATAGTGGAAAAGAATGAATCTTCGGTGAAAAATGGGAACCTTCAAGTAAAGAAAAGTGGACAACACTTTAAAAGAAAGAATTTTCAGAAGAAAAAGGGATCCTGTTTTATTTGCGGTAAGCCTGGACATTTTGCTAGAGAATGTATCCTGAAAAATAATAATGCAAAACCAAAGGCTTCGCAAATATGATAGAGGAGAATCTGGTCGCTATGATTTCTGAAATCAATATGACTTCTGTTAAGTCTGGATGGTGGCTTGATTCTAGTGCAACAATCCACGTTTGCAAGGACAAATCCATGTTCAAAGGTTTTGAAGAAAATTCAGAAATTATAGAAGTGCAAATGGGGAATAATACTTGTGCAAAAGTTCTTTGGAAAGGGTTGTTGAAATTGATTTTACTACGGAAAGAAATTGACTCTTATAAATGTTTTGTATGTACGAAATTAGAAAGAACTTAGTTTGTTGATCTTCTTTGTAAGAAAGGGTTTGGGTTGCTTTTGAGTCAAACAATGTAATCTGTCTAAGAGCGGGATGTTTGTGGGAAAAGGCTACTCTTGTGATGGAATGTATCAACTCGGTATTAATAATAAAGTTATGTCTTACGCTTATATTGTTGAATATTCTTACTTATGGCATGATCGCTAGCACATTTAAATTTTCGTTATTTAAAAATATGAAAAAATTAGACTTGATTAACTTTAATGGTGAATTTGATAAATGTGAAATCGTGCTAAGTCTAAATTAACAAAGAAATCTTTTCCAAGTGTTTCTCAAAGATTCTAAAGTTTTAGATTTAATACATTCGATATATGTGAATTAAATGGCATGCTAACTAGAGGAGGAAAAAGATATTTTATTACTTTTGTTGATGATTGGTAGATATATGTATGTTTATCTTTTAAGAACAAAAGATGAAGCTTTTGACATGTTTAAAAATACAAAATAGAAGTTGAAAATCAACTTGAAAAGAAAATTAAAGTGTTACGTTCGATAGGGGTGAATATTTTTCGATAATTTTAATACTTTTGTGAAGAACATGGCATTATTCATCAATGCACTGACACCTTACACTCCCAATGAGAATGGTTTAGCGAAAGAAAAATAGAACTTTACAAGAAATGATAAATTGTATGCTTAATAATGCTAAGTTACCTTTAAATTTATGGGGAGAAGCACTTTACACATGTTATATACATAATAGAATTCCCTCTAAAAGTCAAATTTAAGCCCTTATGAATTATGGAAAGGTAGAAAACCTAATCTATCATATTTTAAAGTGTGGGGTGTTTGGCTTATTATAGAGTTCCCGATCCTAAAAGAACAAAACTTGGACCTAGAGCTATTAAAAGTGTTTTGTAGGGTATCTTTGAAAATAGTAAAGCATATAGACTACTTGATTTATCTTCTAATACCATTGTTGAATCTAGAGATGTTGAATTTTTGAAAATAAGTTTTCTATAGATTAGAGAATGTTGAAAATGTTCCTATTCTCCTAATTCTAGTAATATTTCTAGTTCTAATTTTCATGCTAAGGAAACTAGTACATCTAAAGAAATATCGAGAACCAAGAAGAAGTACTAGAATAAGAAAAGAAAAATCTTTACCTTGATTTTATTTCTCTGAACAAATTATTTTTCTTGTTGAAGGTGATAGAAACAACAATGTGTTAAATAAACATCCTATAAGTTTTAATCCGGATGATGATCCTAAAACCTTTATAGAAGCAATGTCATCTAGAGATGCTTCATTTTGGAAAGAAGCTATCAATGATGAAATGGATTCTATAACGGGTAATAATACTTGGATTTTAGTAGACTTACCTCAAGGATCAAAGCCAATAGGATGTAAATGGGTTTTTAGAAGAAAATATCATTGATGGTTCTATTCAAGCTTTTAAGGCTAGATTAGTTAAGCCAAAGGGTTTAGACAAAAGAAGGCATTGATTATTTTGATACATATGCACATTGCCGCATAACATCTATTAGAATTCTTATTGCATTGGCATCTATACATAAATTATTTGTGCATCAAATGGATGTCAAGACTGCATTTTTAAATGGAGATTTAAATGAGGAGGTTTACATGGAACAACCGGAAGGTTTTATTCTTCCAGGAAATGAAAGAAAAGTTTGTAAACTAATTAAATCTCTTTATGGTCTTAAACAAGCACCAAAACAGTGGCATGAAAAATTTGATTCTGTTATTTTGTCTTATGGTTTCAAACATAATAGTGCTGATAAGTGTATTTATTCTAAATTCACTGATAAATATGGTGTACTTGTTTGTTTGTATGTCGATGACATGTTAATATTCGGTACAAACATGATTGGCATAAATGAGACAAAAGAGTATCTATCTTCTATGTTTAAAATGAAAGATTTAGGAGATGAGATACTATTTTAGGGATTAAAGTTAGAAAACATAGTGGGGTTTTCTTTAAGCCAATCACATTATATTGAAAAATATTAAATAAATTTAATCATCTTGGTTTTAAAGAAGTTAACACTCCATTTGATCCCGTGTTAAATTGACTTAATTCGGTAGAGTCATGTACGGCTTGAGTATGCTAGTGCAATTGGTTCTTTAATGTATGCTATGCATTGTACTAGACCTGATATTGCATTTGCTGTATGCAAATCAAGTAGATACACTAGTAATCCAAGTGTAGAACATTGGAAAAGTATTTCCAGGATTTTTGGATATTTAAAGAAGACCAAAAATCTTTGTTTGTTCTATAATGATTATCCGGCTGTGTTAGAGGGATACACCGATGCAAGTTGGATGACTAGTGTTGGAGACAACCAATCCACTTCTGGAATGGTTTTTACACTTGGTGGAGGAGCAATTTCTTGGGCGAGCAAGAAACAAACATGTATCTCACACTCCACCATGGAATCTGAATTCATTGCTTTAGCAGCAACTGGTAAAGAGGCTGAATGGATTAGAAATTTATTGCTAGACATTAAATTATGGCCTAGTCCAATGCCTCCTATTTCTATCCATTGTGATAGTCAAGCCACTTTGTCAAGGGCTTATAATTGTACATATAATGGTAAGTCTAGACACATAAGTCTAAGACATGAATATGTGAGACACTTGATACAAGATAGTGTCATAACAATTGTCTATGTTAAGACAAATAAAAACTTGGCTGATCCATTTACAAAACCTCTAGCAAGAGAGGTAGTAAAGATGACATCAAGTGAAATGGGGTGAAACCTTGTATTTAAAATCACCGAGAATGGTAACCCGACCATTTACTAGAATTGAACTAGTTAAAAGGTTTAAATGGGTAATAACAAGTTTCGAAAGTGATTGATTGATATTGACACAATAAGCCCTAAAAGATAATGTCAATATCGTCCATTCTGAAATAAGAGGATGAGTTGTGCTCTTAATGAAAGTCTAATACATTAATGTTGTGTGTTTAAAGTAATGGAGAACACATTGTAGGCGTTTCACCTATATGAACTTAGAAGTGGTGCAGCTTCTTAAAAGAGCTAAAGGTTTGCTCTTTAAAAGAGTTCATGAACGGGATTAAGCACAAGGCCATAATAGTGCTAAAATATTAATTCTCATTGAAACAAGAGATTAGTATATGTCGACATTCTCGGTTCTATCACAAAGAGTAATTAGTTTAATGCTAAGGCAACTAAGGACTTTGATAGAACTTTGAAGTGTTTGTACTAAGTAAAGGTTTAAATCGAAAGATACCTCTACATATGTATGCTTATCTCATTTTGTACATATTGCAGATTATTTTTAAATAAAATAATTTTTTTTAAATTTTGTTTTCCAAACAAAGTGGGGATTGTTAGTATTTTGTTTGTAAAAACAATATAGTCCCACATCGGATACTTGAGCATTCTTTTAGAGGTTTAAAAGCATTAAATGTTTATTGGGCTTTGATAAATGGGCCAAAGTATAGACCTCTAAACCGCGTCATGAGGTAGCGAATAATCTTGCGATTTTAGCGATTATTAGGCGCTTAGCACTTTGCATTTGTCATTGTCGCTAAAATATTATAACTTTTTACTATATATATTTTTGAATATATTATTTTGTTTATTGTTATTTTAAAATTTTAAATTATTAAAATATCAATAGACAAGTGACTGTTGGAAGAAGGCTGTTGAAAAGGATGTTTATTCCAAAGGGTGTTTTGAAAGGTTGTATTTGTTGGAAATACCTTTTCAAATCTATAAATAGCCTATGATTTCAAACATTTGTTAAAAAATAACTTCATTCTTAAAAAGCGTTTCTCTCAAAAACATCGCAATACTACAAACTTGTTTCACAAAGAGTTCTTTGGAAAATTCAGTTGCTTCTTTGGAATTTTCAAATTTGTTGTATCACGGGAAGAATATTTGCATTAACCGAAGCAAATTTGAATATCAAGTGGGGCAAATAATTCTTTAAGGAAAGTGTTTCACTCGAAATTGTCTCCTTCATTATTTTACTAACAGTTATAACTCCTCATTTAAAGTAATATAATATAATATGAGAAGACATAGTATATTATTTTGGAAGATCGTTATGGACTTTGATTAGCATGAAAGCATGCTCATTAGACTTGAATGTTACTAATTTATCCTCAACTGATATATGCGGTACATCTTCGGGTCAGAGGACATTTTAATGTGTAAGCACGTCAATTTTAATGTAAGCATGTTGTCCATTAATGTCAATTTTAATGTAAGCATGTTGTCCATTAATCTAAGGCGATAAGGTTAACGAGCAACCGTTACGGTCTCTGCCTCTCTTGCTGTGGTGTATAAAATATTGTGCCAGCTTTCGGTGTTTTTGGAGTCGGAGACTTTTTATTCACTTGGATCCTTCGCTCTGTTGTGGCCGGTCCAATAGAAGTTCTTAATGGTTATCTTTTTCTTTCCCTCCTCTTAATTCCTCGGTTTGCTTATATATATATATATATATATATATATATATATATATATATATATATATATATATATTGGATGTTGATGTTAGGTTTAATTTGTACATAAATTTTAGCGTGAGATATTGGTTTTGAATCAGGAACACCAAACACAAGGTCTCAAGTTTTGCTCATTTTGGTATACAATGTATAATGTATTATGGAAGTAGAGACACTACGGTGTGTTTGGAAGTTAAGCTAAGGAAAGGGAAGGAAAGGAAGGGAAATTGTAGATAAACAAGGGAAAGGGAAGGGAAAGAAAGGAAAGGAAATTGTAATATATATGTTGTTTGGGAGTTGAGTAAGGTGAATGAAGGTGAACTTAATTTCACTTGTTTGGGAGTACTAATGGAGGGAAGGAAGGAAAGAAAATATATGTAAATTTACACAAATGACCTTGTATGTGTTTAAAACATTTTGCCAACTAATAAATGATAAAAAAGAAAATAAAAGTATCATACTTAGAAATTGGTTGTCCAAGCGTCATTAGTCATCATCATCTTTATTATTATTATTATTATTATTATTATTATTAATGCATTGCATATTTTCTTTTGCTTAATGGCCTTGATGGATCCAATCTAACCTGTAGACAACAAAACCAAAGAAGTAAGCCAAAATAACAATGACTCACGGGCAGGGAAAGAACTCATATTCTTGGATTGGGAGGACTGTACACTATTATTATGAACTAAAACTATATGCAAAAAACTGGAAGAGGGAAATATAGTGTTTAGAAAAACAAAACCATGTCAAATTTCATCCTCATATGTCAGCATTCGTTTTAAACTTTGCATATAACATAAGCTCGTGAAAAAAACACAATGTATCTTATCAAAACATGAAACACCAATTTTCCAACCAATTTTGCAACATGTATTTAACAAAAGTGAGCCACCAATGTTCCATAATTCGGCAACAAGTTTGCAATTGCCATAAGCATCCATAATTCGGCAACAACAAGTTTGCAATTGCCATACAATAACAAAAAGTGGCAAGAAATTACAATTGCCACCAAATACCCAAAAGCATCTAGCAAAAGTTAAAAACCAAAATATTAAAGATGAGTAGATAGCAAGCTAATAATGAGGCGGGGGTGGCATAGATGCCCTACGCATCATCCTCATGAGTACTTGCTTCTGCCTATCCCTCGGACATCCAAGTATTCCCCTTAGATTCTCTGGAGAATTAAGTAGGAATATATATGCATCATCAATGTGTTCATCTTCGACCCCAATCTCAACCAAGAGACTCCAAAGATCACCCGCTTTCATTATGGTCTTTTCCCGAGCCTTGTTGAATATCTCAACACTTCCAAGCATCGCCTCAGCCACCTTTTCTATGCCATTATAAATTTTCTCAGCACCAGCATCCTCCTTTGACTTCCTGCTCTTCTTCAGTGAATTTGCCGTTGACCTAGGCTCCGTTGTAGCTCCACGAACATCTTCTTTGTCAATTGCTTCTTGGTTACCATTAAAACTCTCCAAGATAATCTCCTCCCTAGAAACCATTTCATCAATGCCATCAATTGTAAAATCAACCTCAACCTCATTAGTTTCAGTACAAGCTCGCCTTCTCTCTCTTATCTCAGCCGCAGTTTCGACGTGCTCTCCTGTTGCTCTATCAGCTGCAAAAAGCAAAAGTAATTTATTGTAATTTTGAATAGCCTTGATCCTCCATTCAGCAGCTTCTGGATGAGCCTGAAAATAAATTCCAAATAAAATGATTGGTAAGCTTGGATGATGTTAACATAATCACAATTTGTCAAGGCACTGTTTGGAGTTTTCAACCTGACTGAACCACTATTTTTTGAGTTTCAGATCAGGTTGAAACTAAAAACAATGCTGAAACTCTCTTTTAGAACTCAAGAAGATAATGAATTCAGATTCTCTTTAGTAGGAAAATCTTTTCATATTTATGACCGTTTCATAGATATAATCATTTGTACATAGTGTTAAGTGTACAATATTAATAATTTATCTTAAACGAATAAAAGGAATTAGTGAAAACGTAAGATGATATTATGAATAAATATAATGCACAAGATTCAGCTTAAGTTATGTTACCTAATCCCAACTATGAAGATATTATTGGCTAAATATCCCAAAAATCCCTTAACTTTGGACGACATAGACAACCCCCACCCCCAAAAAAAAAAGATTTTCATAAAACCTCTGTAAAATCGTGAACCACACTTTTAATTGGCAAAAATATCTCCTGAGAAATTTTAGCCACTAGTGTAAAACATGTAGTTGTGGGGGTTTGCTGAAAAATATCAAAGATAAATGGGTTTTCTCATATTTTGATTAGGGGATAATATGTCATCAAAGTTAAGGTTTTTAATTAATATTTTGCAATAATACATAGTTATGATTCTTAATATAATTAAATATGACCAAAATGGAAACTTTATAGTAGTCATTTTGACATAGTTAGTAAAAATATGACAAAAATAACCCTCAACTTATATATTTTTGAAATTATATGTTAGTAATATGATGGTAAATTAAACTGATATCTATATCTAATTAAAATTAAGGACATGTTTGGCAACTAGTCAAACCGGCTTATAAGCCACTTCTGTGGCTTATAAGCCACCACAACTTGTTTGGCAACCGACTTATTTTGGCTTATAAACAAAAAAAAAAAAGCTCCCCGAAGCCAGTTTATTTTTTAGTGGCTTATAAGCCATATAGTTTGACCAAGTAAGTGTCAAGTTTACCCCTCAACATTTAAGATAATCTCAAAGTCCATTCAATATTTAAATTTAGAGCCATGTCCAATTTGATCACTTTGATAACAATTATGGATTATAATCCACCCATTTGCCAAACACTCTCCTATTGAAAGCAACTTATAATTCATTTTTTTTACCAAACACTTTGACTTATAATCCAATTGGCTTATAATTCATTTATGGATTATAAGCTAAGTGGATTATATAAAGGATCATAAACATGCCCTAAATATGTTAAATTAATTAATCTAACACTAAGATAAAGTTGATGCTAATGCTAAACTACTTCAAAATATTAAAATTTAAAAATATTTCACTAAATTGCCAATATGCATCATTTTCATTTGTAGCAATATGACTGTAAAATATTAGGATTTTTTAGATAGAAAGTCCTTTAAATCTTCAATAATTCAATATCATATGAGTCTCTCAATTCTTTGAAATTGTCAATATTATGCTCATTTCACTAAATTGCCGACATGCATCATTTTTATTTGTAGCAATAGGACGCTAAAATATTAAGATTTTTTAGATATTATTTTCTCAAATCTTAAATAATTCCATATTAGTCCCTCAATTCAGTATAATTGCTTAGGAGCCCCTCAAATCCTAAGGGGTCTTGCAAATATTATACTCATTTCACGAAATTGTCAATATGCATCATTTTTATTTGCAGCAATATGGGGGTAAAATATTATGATTTTTAGCATTTAGTCCCTCAAATATTCAATAATTTCATATTAGCCCCTCAGTTCTTTAAAATTGCTCATAAGCCCGTCATATCCTAAGGGATCTTCCAAATTGGTCCCTCGATGGCCAAAATACCCTAAATTTATACGTTTGTAATTATTTGTAGCAATATGATGGTAAATTAAACTCATGTCTAATATTTGATTAGAATTAAATTGGTTTAAATTGATTAATCTAATACTACTATAAAATTGTTACTTATGCTAAAATACTTTAAAATATTAAAATATTAAAATATTAAAATATTAAAATATTAAAATATTAAAATATTAAAATATTAAAATATTAAAATATTAAAATATTAAAATATTAAAATATTAAAATATTAAAATATTAAAATATTAAAATATTAAAATATTAAAATATTAAAATATTAAAATATTAAAATATTAAAATATTAAAATATTAAAATATTAAAATATTAAAATATTAAAATATTAAAATATTAAAATATTAAAATATTAAAATATTAAAATATTAAAATATTAAAATATTAAAATATTAAAATATTAAAATATTAAAATATTAAAATATTAAAATATTAAAATATTAAAATATTAAAATATTAAAATATTAAAATATTAAAATATTAAAATATTAAAATATTAAAATATTAAAATATTAAAATATTAAAATATTAAAATATTAAAATATTAAAATATTAAAATATTAAAATATTAAAATATTAAAATATTAAAATATTAAAATATTAAAATATTAAAATATTAAAATATTAAAATATTAAAATATTAAAATATTAAAATATTAAAATATTAAAATATTAAAATATTAAAATATTAAAATATTAAAATATTAAAATATTAAAATATTAAAATATTAAAATATTAAAATATTAAAATATTAAAATATTAAAATATTAAAATATTAAAATATTAAAATATTAAAATATTAAAATATTAAAATATTAAAATATTAAAATATTAAAATATTAAAATATTAAAATATTAAAATATTAAAATATTAAAATATTAAAATATTAAAATATTAAAATATTAAAATATTAAAATATTAAAATATTAAAATATTAAAATATTAAAATATTAAAATATTAAAATATTAAAATATTAAAATATTAAAATATTAAAATATTAAAATATTAAAATATTAAAATATTAAAATATTAAAATATTAAAATATTAAAATATTAAAATATTAAAATATTAAAATATTAAAATATTAAAATATTAAAATATTAAAATATTAAAATATTAAAATATTAAAATATTAAAATATTAAAATATTAAAATATTAAAATATTAAAATATTAAAATATTAAAATATTAAAATATTAAAATATTAAAATATTAAAATATTAAAATATTTCATTAACCCCATTTTAGCTTTTCAATTTATGAATTTATTTTTTTTATAAAAGTCACTTCATCATTTTGTTCAAAATTGAAAACAAATATGACCATGTGCAACGACGTGCACTATACTAGTTATATAAAAGAGTTATAGGTAGCAAATGCGAACAATTCAAGGTAGTTAATTAGTGATGTCGTGGATTGCCTTTAGGTTTTACTCTATAATCATCGACAAGTTGAAGTACTTACTGTTGTGTTTAACAACTCTCCAAAACTAGGTTATGTTTAGAACTGGTCCAATTAAAGAGAGTTTTTTTATTAGCAAAAACTAGGCCAAAAATAGCTCAGTTTATTTTAGTTAATTTTTTGGTGTTTAAATTGGTTTAGTTGTGGATCAAGAGAATTTGGTCCAGAATCCAGTTCCAAGGCCAACTTTGGCACATTTTCAATGAGTTGCCAAACTCGCCCTTAGTGATAGATTGTTTGTCATTTTCAAGAGGCGTTACAATTACCTTGATGAAATTGAGATAAAGACAATTTTATATGAATTTCACAAACCCCCACAGGTTTGAGCATTTTTTCTCTAAACCTCCAAAACCTTAAAAATGTCATTTTACCCAATAAGTTTTGCTTGAAACCTCCAAAATTAATATAATTAGTTCTGATATGTCGTGTCAAATTCACGTTTGGTCAAATGGCCAAAATACCCCAATAAATAGTTAGAAAACCTTTGATAAATTTTGCTAGTAACTCCTAGTAGCTTGCTTTGTTGGATATTAGTTATAATTGTACAAATTTTTGAATCTTACTCAATTTATTGTCTTTATGAATATAGTCGAATAAAATCTTTTGTCAAACTTTATTGATATAAACATGAAAATTTGCAAAACATCTGAATCTTTTATTAGTGAATATTTATTTTTACCACTTGAAAACTATAGAAGAAAAACTTATGGAAAATTAGTTGTTTTGACGTGTAAACCACAAACAACGTGTTTTAGATCATAAATATTTCTTCTCATTACTTTCAAATGAATTTTTGACAAACTCTTTTTGTTAAAGAGTTACAATTTTAATAGGATTTTTATTTTTACTCCAGTTATTCTTCGTGAATAGTGAGTACTAAAATGGAAAAAGTCCATATCTATAAAATAAATCCTATCAATTAAATAAAATAGATGTTAAAAAAATCAGAGAATGCTATAATAAGATATTTTTTTTGTAAATACTAATTTATTAGTTTAATAATTGCAGGTCATGAACATGATCGTGCAAACATCATTACGACAGTCAAATGCACCTCGGTGGTCCTCCAAGCATCTCCTTCACCGGGAGACGACGGTTGCTCGAATCCCATATTGCGTACGTCTCTCTCTCTCTCTCTCTCTCTCTCTCTCTCTCTCTCTCAACTTGGTGTTAGGTCTCCTGGGGCCACCGCCTCAATAAACTCAAGATGTTGGCGGCTTAACCGCATGAATGAATGCACATGAGGACGTATAGGTTTGGATGCATATATCCTAGCGCTCATATAGACTAAAGACTTTGGTTGTCGCTCACTTAACATTTGTCCAAAATATTTTAAGTTCTCAAGGCTTTGCATGTGAGCTTATCCTTATTGGATGATTTGGAACAAATTAGTTTGATTCTTCCTTGGGAAATTGAACCCTGGAGCTCCGAGGAAGTGGGTAAAACTGTATTAATTATTGTTACTCTATGGTTAAAAATATGTTTAGATATATATAGTGAGAATAAATTTTCTAAATAAAATTTGAAGTACAAAAATGATAAGTTTCATTAGCCTCACAATTAATGAAAATAATTGTAGTGAAGATTTCAACAATCCCATGGAATTTTGAGCCTTTAAATCTCAAATTAATTGTTGGTTATATAACAACTTAGGGATTGGTGTTAGTCATCTATTATAGTTTGCTATATAGCTCATGTATATCTGTGGAACAATTTGACCTAATATAACCAACATGAGTAAAATATATATGAGTGTTCATATGCTAAACGTGCAAACTAAGAGGAATTTAAAGTTTACCATGTGTTTAAACCAACTTAAGCACATAGAACAGTATTAAGGCTCTATTTATTGTGATATATGCTTTCCTATGTATGTACACATATGAATCCTTTTGATTAGGAGAAAAATAAGCAACAAAATAGATACTAAAAGCTAATTATCAAGATAAATAACAAACTATTTCAACAAGATAACAACCATCTACTAAATCTTATGAATTAAAGGAGGTGGTCTAAAGGTGCATGTTAGTAGGCGATCTTGGCCTTGCTAATTTGAGCCCCACTATAGAAAAAATGGGGAAAAGTAGAAAATTTTGGAGGAAAAGATGGATGACTCTTCTAGTGGTGCTATAGATCTAGTCCATGATGGCTCTCTAGATCTAGTCGAGGGTTGTCTTGACGTTGACAATGACAAGTTGAGTTCAATTGTCATTAGGAGCCCTGGACCTATCGAAGTGAGGAGGAATGTCACCATGACTGAGATTGTCACTCAAGGAAGGTGATTGCTCAATCTGAGGCTATTCATGGATCTATGAGTTCAAAATTGGGTGACCCTAGTTCTCATCGAAGTCCTAAATCACCTCTAACTACGATGGATTTCCCTCCTCTCTAATTTGGAGGGTTCTACTACGTGTACTGATGAGGTTGGTGGAAGCAATACTTCTAATGCTGCTAATGATGATGCTGGGGGTTAAGAGTGATGTTGATAAGGCTAGTAATGGTACTGTGAAGCCGAAAAATATTTGTTCTAATGGTGATGCCCATAATGATCAGGATTGGCATAGTCTTTTCCAGGATAATCATGCTCAGGGTTCAGGTATAGCTCTCAATTTTAATCCCCCTGCGTTTCTGAGTTTTTGCATTATATCCATCAATTGAAATCTGATTATGGTTTTCATGTGTAGGCTGATGTTTTCTTGGCTCCCCAGATTGCTGCAGGAATTACAAGGTTCTAAATTGACATGGTAAA
>CM022703.1:83443162-83480698 GCA_012295165.1 Asparagus setaceus
TAAACTTAAAGTTTTATCCCTATTAAAAATTATGATCATCTACCTCCAAAATAAATTTTATCTATAAATCCCATCGGTTGAATATACCCATCCCGGTGCCCTGAAGTCTTGAGCAGGAAACTCCCCCTTCACAGCTATGAATCGACGAACAAAAATGCTGGCGGGAGTGGGTACCTCAGCAGCTGGATACTCTCGACTGACCAAGCCTGGCCTTAAAGCCGTCACTAATCGATGACCCAGGGACGTTACTTTGATGGGTCAACATCCCAAGCGACACCCCACTTTGGTTGTTGACAAGATCCCAATCCATATGCCTCGGGATAGAGGCACACTGTAGATAAGAGAGTGGATACATGCGCTCCATGTTGGGAAGAAAGAGGAGTCGATCACCAACTTTTAGCAGCATCTTGTAATCCCCGTCGTAAAAGATTTTGACATCAAGTTCCACGGGTCTCCAAAAGAAATGCGGGCTTTGAGAGGCTTTCTCCGGCCTCGATTTTGAGATCCGTGACAATGGCCCCGACTCGTGAACTAGCCTCTGACAAACTTTAGTCGATCTTCATCTTTATCTTGAACAATGGGAAGCTTTTACAGACCGAAGTTAACCTCGTGATCTTCACCTCCTTCATGGCCAAAATGGTTAAAAGTGAGAGGATCACTTGAGTAGCGACCGCACATGAGAATGAAAATTAGTTAATACGGAGGAAAATAAACGCAGGTTAATAAGGTCAAACCTAGATGGGGGTTACCCCCGCTTTAAGTACAAACGCGAGGCCAACTGCGATTCCAACGCCAAACGCGGCAAGCAGCCCGCTTCATTGTCAAAACGCGGTGTCAACCCCTGTCTAATTGCCAAAACGCCGGTATCAATCCCGCTTCATTGCCAAAACGGTGTCAACTCCGGCTTCATTGCCAAACGCGGATATCGATCCCGCTTCCATTTCAAAACGCTGAAGCCATCATTGTTTCGCTGCTTCACGAAGAGGAAAACTTGACGAAGCAAGTTATGGCCAAAAGTCGAAATTTACCACTGATCAAGGGAGTGTGCGAGGCCGTAGGGGCTCGGACTGAGGCACCGCCAGTGGACCCAGCTGCCGGCGTGCTCGAGGAACCCGGAGCGGTCTTCTTGGACTTGACTGTTGACCTCTTGGGAGACATTCTCGTCGAGAAGAAGTTGAAAAAAGCTTGTGAAACGGTCGGAGATCGGAAAAAATCGCCGGAGAAATAAGGAAGATGATTTCCTTGACAAGAAGTCTGTAAGACTTTTGATTTGACTCGAGGGTCTATTTATAGGTCACAAACCTATCAAATCTCCACGAGATTTTAGGCAAAGAATCCCACGAGATCCCCGCCTCTTAACCAAATCGGTTCGACTTCAACCCCGCCCAAACTCCAAAACGCAGACCTCATCACCGCCCAAACTCAAACGCGAACCTCATCGTCACACGCCAAAATAAAACGCGGAGATCACCCCGCTTTCACGCTTCAAGCTTCAAACAAAAGTTGAGCACAACTTCTTCGAAGCAGAATGAGCAATACCTCCTCAAGATCAAACAAAGAGAAGTCCAAAGTATTCCAAAAGCTCGCCCCGACCAACCGCAGCTTTCAAAACTTCGGAGGGGTTCTCAGAGGTCGCCAAAATTTTATTACTGATAAGCCACGATCCGCTGAGATATCGTCGAACGAAGTCACAGTTTGAAGGCTTCTGAGGAAACAGATTAGAATCACAAACACAAGAATAAGATTCAACCAAGAGGTTTAGCACCGCGTCCAAGCTCAAAACGCGGAGCTCTCACCGCGTCCAAGCTCTAATACGCGGAGCTCTCACCGGCCCAAGCTCAAAACGCGGAGCGTTCAGCCGCGTCCAAGCTCTAAAACGCGGAGCGTTCAGCCGCGTCCAAGCTCAAAACGCAGAGCTTTCAGCCGCGTCCAAGCTCAAAACGCAGAGCTTTCAGCCGCGTCCAAGCTCAAAACGCGGAGCTCTCAGCCGCGTCCAAGCTCTAATACGCGGAGCTCTCAGCCGCGTCCAAGCTCTAATGCAGCGGAGCTCGGTAGCGTCAAGCTCTAAAACACGGAGCGCTCACCGCCCAAGCTCAAAACACGGAGCGCTCACCGCCCAAGCTCAAAACGCGGAGCCTTTAGCCGCGGAGCGTCATGATCTTGCTCGAACGCGGATCTCAACCCTCGCTAGGGATGCGAGGTCATCCAGCGGGTCTTCGGCGTTTCTTTTCGTAAACACGATTTAAACGGTTCCAAAACCGTTTTCCACGATTTGAGGGCCACGAATCCTCATTCTAAGGGGTCAGTTACACCCCTAAAACACCTATAAAAGGGAGAGAAAGATCTTCAGAAGGGGGAGGGAGATTTTTAGAGAGCTAATTGTGTGCAAGGAGATTGGAGAGTTGAGCACTTGAGGAGTGAATCGATTTGAAAGAGAGTTTGAGCTGTTTAACATCAGCTTTTCTTCAATTTGGCTTGATTTTCAAACTCGTGCAGAGTTACAAAACCCGTCCTTCGGGTTATCAAACTCGCTAGAGTTAGAAATTTGCTTTGCGAGTTCTTAAACTTGCCTTGCAACCTTTTCAACGTGATTCCACGAGCAAGACGGCGGATCGCCCACGGATACAAGGATCAAGCTCCTATCGCCACCGTGAAGAACCCGCTTTTAAACAAAGGAAGGATCTCCGCTGACCCTTCCTTCTTTTGTAATCGCAACCGATCGAGGACTTTGTAATTTCTTTTCATCTAAGTCGGTTAGAGAGATTGCATTTGAGAGAGTTGTATTTATTCTTTCTTTAAAGTCAATTAGAAAGGATAACATTTGTTTCTGACTTTAATTTTCCTCATGAACAAGCTCCTCCTCGAGTTCGGCAATAGCCGGTATGTTCCGACGCGTCGCCTCGAGGACTTGCTTCTCACATTCGATGATGCCACGGACTCTCGCGCACTCACGCGATGAAATTCTTCAAGGTCTTCTCCTTGAGCAGTCCTAATTGTCGCGATTGACATGGGTGTGGTACAAGTCTATCGACGCGCAAAGCTCTGCCGCTCATATGAGCTCGCAAAAATGACCTCTTGCTCGATATTCTCCTGAAGCCGCACGCTCACGAGAAGCCTTGACCAGAGCCTCACCGATGAGTCGCCTTTCCTCATTGCTTGAGTTGGAAAAGGCTAAACTATCCGACGATGCGAATTAGCCAGTGGGTGAGCTTTTGATCACAGTGGTTAGCCAGCCGAGAGCCTCCGACACGCTGAATTTCCTCCAAGCTACTCAATATGAATGGGTAGAAGTCCATAAAGGTCGCCCATCTAACCCCGATAATAGAGATCGCCTGTTTCAAATCATTCTCCACCATTTGGAGAGACCCCTCAGGCTGGAATCGGGGCGACAAATCTGAACTGGGCAATCTCGGCGATAGGTTGAATCCGTGGAAGCGGTCCATCAAGATTAACCTGGGGCCTCCACCCGCACCCTATATTCGAAGGCTTGGGAAATCCTGGTTTCGGTTGTGGCTATGAGGAAGGTTGCGGATCGGATGATGGCAACAATCCCTCAGACTCATCATCCGAAATTATGATAGTAGGCTCAGGCCTCGCTGGTTTCTTCCTGCGGGCGCTCGCCTCGCAGCGGTTTGCCTCCTCGGTGGAAAGAGGTGTTCTTCCGGATGACCTTAAGAATCGAGACCTGACGTCTGGAGTCTTCAAAATAGATGAGGAATCGTCGGAGCATCCGTCTACCACAAGAGAACAAACAGTTAACAGATCATTTATGGGGTTTATCCTAAAAGCAATATAAGCGGGTTGAACTCATCTCGCGAATCTGTGAGATAGAGTCATTGCCTTATAACGGGTGAGACGATTCCGGCCACATTATGCACGCATAGGACAACATATAATGTCGCACACATGAAAGCGACAGTATACCCCGTCCGACGTGACATAATATGGCATAGAATCGCCCCCGCAAGATAGGAGTTGACTAAGCAAAGCCTATCTTTTAAGCGATGACCCTCACGAAGGAGAATCGCGACTCTTCTAAGCGACGACCCTCACAAAGGAGAATCGCGGCTCTTCTAAGCGACGACCCCCACAAAGGAGAGTTGCGGCTTTGCCCAGTTTGCCTCACGAAGGAAAATAAAGTGGGAATCACGATACAAATGCGGTGTTGGATGCAAGTGAGAGGTGGAAAAGCTCACCGAAAGTGATGAAGGCGCACTTCGTGTAAGCGGGCAGGCGTTGGCTCCTCGGAGCACGGGATCTCCTTGATGACATCTCGACCTGCAAAGAGGAATCATACAGGTCAGAATCAAAAATACAAAAGGGAAATTGTGAATTCAGAACCAAAATCCTAAGAGAGCATATAGGATTTCTTGGTCGAATTCGAATTGAACCTACAAGGAGTATCACCGCAGTGGGGTTTGATTCTTGCTCGAAAACCTCTCCTAACCAAATTTGGCCGTAAAATGACCAAAATACCCCTGGGACCAGGTTGAAATTTCGGCCACATTGGTCACCTTCAAGTCTAAAAATTTCAGCCACCCAAATAGCCCTCAAACCCGAAGTTTTGGGGCAGTTTTTGCACAAAACCCCTCGAATTTTAGCCTTTTTGGCATAAAACTCCCTGAATTTCAGCCACGATTTGCATGCAACCCCCCCAAGTTTTGGCCAAAACAAAAATTCAGGAATTCCCAGCAATCATTGGCCTACTAACCCTCCAAATTACAGTCCAATTTTTGCACAAAAGCCCCTCAAACTTCAGCCCTCTTTCTCATGACCAAAAGCCGTCAAACTTCATGCAATCTCACCCCCAAAAACCCTAATTTCAGGTGTGCAATCAAAACCCTAATTTCTTGCACACCTACCCCCTGATTTGCATGATGAAATAAAGACCAAATATGCAAGAGTTATAAGGGTTTACCTGAAGAAAAGCTCAAGCTTGAATCTAGAAGAGAGTGCTCGAAAGGCTTGAAAAAACTCAAAAAGCACGCAGCTTTGGAAAAACTCTTGGATCCGGCACGTAGAGGAGGTTTTGATCTCTGATGTCCTTGAAGTCGAAGGGAGATGAGATGAGGAAAAGAGGAAAACAAGAGAGAGGGGGGTGTTCGGCCGAAATAAGAGAGAGAGAGGGAGAGAGGCCGAAACTCTTGAAAAGAGAAAAGAGAAGAAAAGAGAGGGGGAGGGGCCGGCCATATTTATAGGGGAGAGGGTTTTTAGTTGGGCCCCAAACCCAATAGAAGAAGGAAAGAAGAAAAAGAAAGAGGGAAACCTAGTTGAAGGCAGATTTGACCAAACCAAGTTGCGGTAGGTGTGGAATTCTAAACCTAATCAAAGAAGACTTGGAAACCTAATCAAAGGGGGTTTGAAATCCCAGTCACAATAGGATTTGGAATCCCAGTCCCAGCAGGATTTGGAATCCCAGTCGCAACAGGATTTCGGGAATTTCAGTCCCAACAAGGTTTCGGTAATCCCAGCCCTAATAGGATTTGGAATCCCAGTCCCAGCAGGATTTGGAATCCCAGTCGCAACAGGATTTCGGGAATTTCAGTCCCAACAAGGTTTCGGTAATCCCAGCCCTAACAGGATTTGGAATCCCAGTCCCAGCAGGATTTGGAATCCCAATGCAATGTGATTTCTGAATTTCAGTCCCAACAAGGTTTCTAATCCCACCCTAATAGGATTTGGAATCTCACCAAGCAATGATTTTCGAGAATCCCAACCCAGAGGGAATTGGAGTCCCACCACGCCAGGATTTCACTTATCCTAGTCTCAGCAGGATTTCAGCAGGATTCAGCCAATCCTAGTCAGAGTAGGATTCGACCAAACTTGAATCCCCACCAGATTCCTTTCTCCCACACGAGGTCTTCACCCATCGAGGGTCAATTCTCATATGGTTCGAGTTGTGCGAACCCTAATGATACTCCAACCAGGTATACGAGTATAAACTGTTTCCTAATTTTGTCGAGAAGAAGTGGCTCGCCAAGGTCGAAGCCACTTGGCAAGTGGCCGTGCTAAGGCCGAGCCACTTGCAAGTGGCTCGCCAAAGCCCGGCCACTTGCAAGTGGCGTGCAGCTCTGGGCCCGCCGACCCGTTACCGCATTGAAGGCTATAAATATGAGGTGCAAGGCTCATTTGCACGATCCGAAAATTTTGGGAGGACGAGGAAGCTCACGGATCAAGATCCGAAGCGATAAAGGCGACGCCTTTGAAGGTCCAGATCTAGCTTTTGGGGAGGCGAGCAACTTCGACATCAGATCCACATCATTTCCTTGAGATCAAACTTGGTTTTGATCTCGAAGAGCTTTGATTTCGCTTTGGTCGATTTCATTTGCTTCGCTCTTGTTTCCTTTGTGAAACGACCCTTTGATCGTGTAGATCTCGCACGGATCGATTACGCGGTGGTCCACGGACGGAAAAGAAGTCCCCGGCACAGGCAAAGACACCCACGCAAGCGAGGACCCGATAAACGGATCCCGCGTTTGTTTTAGGGAGATAAAGTTGTAATTTTTATTTGATTGTTCGTTGTAAGCCTTATAAAAAGGCGATCTTGGTCTGAATCTCGTTTGTAATCCCATAAAGGTGTAACAGATTCGAATCAATGACAATCATACCGACTTTCCCCGCGAACATTCGTAAGGAATGATAATAGATGAACATTCATATAAATTTTGAAATAAAAGTGAAGAGAAAAATTCAGAATGAAAATTTCTAGCTACATGTATACAAGACTTCTAACCTTAAAGTGGGTGATTAGTGCCTTAATCCAATTATTGTTTCTTGGATCATTTAGGTAGAAATTGCATGTTGTCCTATCGCTGCTTAGGACTGAACTTAAAATTTAACTATTACAATGCAGTTACGCACTACAGCAAAGTAGAATATAAAATTATGCTATCTGAATTAATATTTTAGTTCGAATAGCTAAGCATTAGCTTAAAGTTAATTTTCTTCTGGAATCAGTGTGAATATTTGACAATTGTATGCATTCTAGTTGACAGGATCTGTTTCAGATCTACGTAATATCCTGACATCAATACCTACATCTTTAAAAGATTGTCCTTTTTGCCTTCCCTTCAGCTGTTCCTGTTTATAATGTTTAGTGCATGTTGGGTATGTGATTTGCATGTTTAGATCTTAGATGTGATGAAATTCTGATTGTAAATGTTAGTACTGGATAATTCCAGAATGAGTTAGGCACTGAGGTTGTCAATGATTACAACTCTAAGCTCAAGGTATTGAGTTGCTTATATTTCTCTCTTTTTAACCATTTGTAAGTTAACCACTTCCAACATGTACAGATTTGCACGTCGTGATATGGGGTTTCCAATGATTACACAGACACGATGGGTTCTTGGATCTTAGAGATCTTGCGAAATTTATTAGTGGGCTTTCATATAGATATTGTCACCATATCTATATCTGTTGTCCTATCTTGCCATTAAAATTTATCTTGATACATAGATTGTCAATGATTAACTTGACACAGTTAATTTTGAGTCATAGGCTGTGGTCTCCATCAGGTGATGTGCTAAATGTTAAACTTAGTGAAATATCAATCCTACTAGGTAGGATTTCAGTTAGTTTCATTGGGACTGTTTAACAAATGATTTATTACAAAACATGTAACTAACAAAGTCATGCTGAGCTATGATATAAAACATATTAAGATAGATTTATTAAGGAACAGTGTCCATCTATAATGAAGAAGGCTTAGAATTTGGAAGTAAACTTGTAAAACCTATATATATTTTTTTTCACACAATAGAAGTATAGAGAATTTTGGACTAATATGGGGATCCTTAACATGTTGCGCATCAGCATTCAAATTCTCATGTTCTTTGTTCTTTGTCCTTCTTTTGGTCGAGAGAGCCCTCCTCTCACTGATGACATGCAGTCCTTTTGTCCGTCGAACTTTTGGGTTAAGGAATTCAAGCAAAAAAGTACACGGTGTTTCCCCCCAAATATGGCAGGAGGCAGATTCAAACTGTTCACACACCACAGAGTCTTATGAAGAGTAAGACCAACTCATCAAATTCTGAAGACAAACATATGCTGGATAGGAACCTATTTATGATATATGTAATTTAATTAAGATAATTTTGGGAAATGAAAAGTGATGGGCCCAAAGATTAAATTTGTCCTTTGTAATATTGTATAGATATTACAAAGCTGCAAATTCATGGCGCATATTTTAGTAATAGTATGATTTAACAATGATTAAAGCCTATACATGATGATGTTGCAGACAAGAATGGTGGTGTGTTTATCTTGGTGCAATGTGTTGTTACATTAATTTTTAAAGTTTCATGTGTTTTGAAAATTTCCGGATCTGAATGGTACCGCACACATTCACAGACGATGTTGTATAAGAAAGTAATTAACAAGTTATTTTTACAAACTGATTGAGGATATAGATTTTTAACTCCGAAAACTATTTCCTATGGTTAATTGTTTGGTTTAGAGAATTTAAGGCTCCATTATATTTCGTTTATTGAAATACAATCTACATCCGAGTGCTAAAATCCTTTTCGGATGTGTAGTGGATAAGGTGGAAAATGATTCTAACTAAAAAGGAAAGGACGGTGAAAGAGAGTTAATTAAAGAAGAATGAAAAAAAAACCCAGAAGAAGCAATGAACGTGGTTTAATCAGTAGCAATCAAATATTTTCAAAAGCAGTTCTGAAATTTCTAGACGACATTGTTGCATTCTGTATATAGGAAAACATTCCATTTCCTACTCAAATACTAACCTGAGTGAGACAGTTTCCACCAAATTATAACTCGAACAAAGAAATAGAACCCAATTCTACTTGAACACTTGGAAACAATGATTGTCTTAACAAAGATAACCCTGAAGGAGTTCTTGCATATCTTCCAATGGCTATTGTGAAATCTAAAGTCTCTAGAAGAGTTCTCATCGGAAGGATTCTGTATGCCCGATTGGTTTGAATGCGATTTACCTGTAGCATTTCTTGGCACAGAAAAAATGCCGTTCTATTGTTTGGCTATTATGGTGCTCAAGGTTTATAGAAATCAAGTTGATGTATTGGTTACTGCGAACTGAAGCCATTTGTTTTAATAATTGCTTCTCCATTTGTATGAATGCCACATCATAAAAAAGAAAAAGAAAGAAAAGGCTAAACCCTCATAAACTGTGAACTTTGTTTAAACTGTTCTTCAATATCGAATCAAATGATGAGCTTCAAACTCGGCTGGAAGTGCATCCTTCAAATACGTTGGACCTGCAGCTTTTGCTGCAGTACTAGCTGCATGGTAAATGACACTGCAATTTTCTGCAGCTTGAAGTTCAGTATACTTGTTTTGATACTGGGAAACCAGTGAAAGGAAGAAAAAAGGTAGATTATAGGTGAGCTTGAATTTGTTCTGTTTATTCTACTTTCGACAATTTTACTTCAAACCTTTTTTTCTTTACATTTGCTGATTTACACCATGTCCAATTTTAAGCATGCGGATGGGGACATTTGTGAAATATCTTCATATCTATTCATCAAATCTCATTCTGCTTGTCTTTCCTAATTACCATTAACAGACTCAGATGGTTCTTTAATTTGATTTACTTGTTTGTGATCACAGTGAGTTGCCTTAGGCGCAGAAAGTCTAACACAATAGTTCTTGCGGGGTTGAGCGGCAGTGGAAAAACTACTCTTTTCTACCAGGTATGACAATAGCTTCTCGAAACTATTAAATTCGACTGCTGATAGTGATGGAACATCAACATTCTTAGGCTCATGACAGTACAGTTACACATTATTGGTCAGTGGTGAAAACTTCCACTTACACATTAATGGGCCAGTGCTGAGAACTTGAAACTCATAGATTTCTACTTGTAGAAGACAATGATATATTTTTCTTACTAAAGGAGTGGTTATGCGAGCATATGGAAAGGTAAAAGAGCTGAAAGTCATTGAAGATTCCATATACTATGTTTCCCTGAATAACTTTTGTACCCAATATCGCTATGAATGCGTATTGATATGCTTTTCAAAATATCTGGATGTGGATACTGCAGTATCCATATCACTTTCCTCTGAAAATCTCGCATAATATTACTGTAATAGGTTGAATCTTAGGAAAGTAAGCTGCACAAGCAATGATCCTTAATATGAAAGAGGAAGTTAAAACATGATGCGGCACTCATGGGATTGAAAGATGAGACTGAAGGTAAAGCAATTCGTGATAGGGAAAACAGGCATATTCTCCAACAATGCTTTTCCCTTTTTGGTTTGGCTTGATACTTAGCTGATCCGAGAGCTATTCAATGATACGATTACCACCTATCACTAAGTATACATCTGCAAAGTCTAACTGGAAAATCAATAAGAAAGCATAGGATTCTTATTGTACTAAGTACTCAAATACCACCCATGTTCTAAAATGTGATTTTGGTTACTCATGTGAAACTATGCTGGATATGATATGCATCCTTTGACTTACTGTCTACAGTGGTTTTATCCTAAGTTCAAATAATGAATCCAAATAATCTATCTTGGAAATCCAAATAATGAAAGTGGACTTCCCCAGACAAAAATTGAGGATCTCCTCAGATCTGTCTTAAGTAGTCCAAATTAATAGTGGTATTGTAACAGAAGAGGTGACAAAAACGTAAGAGGTGAGTATAGTATGGTATAGGACTTGGAATATATGGAATATGTACTGTAAAGGAATTGAATAAACAAAGATATATAACATAAATGAGGCTCTACGTTGGAAGGTTTACTGTTCTAACACATGATGTCAACAGACACTTGAGTTTGGAGACTGTAAATTTCCCAGCAGTTTTGTGCTGCAAGCCCACAGCCTAATATTGGGGTTCATATTGATGGGTTTGAGGTGTTATGGCGATCTTTAAGGATTTGTACTTAATTCTTTGGCTACGCTGGGTATGAGGAACACATGTATAGTTTGGGGAAGAGAACCTAGAACAAGCTCGAAACTATTTTTGAGGCCAAAATTAGCATAAAATTTTGACTTTCTACCTCTCTTGGAAGCTCTAAGAATTCCCTTACAAATAAGACAGACGGGTTTCTTGCAGTATGATAAATTATGCTTTTCCTAATACCAGGTTAACTTAGTTACCGCTGCTGTTCTCATTTACCCCCTTTCTTGTTATTTCAAGTAAAATAGTGCAGCTTCATGTGATACCAATGCATTGCTTATATGATATCGTTAGTGCTGTACTATATTTTGACAGATGGATTTCTTGCAATATGATATCCTATTACCAGGTTAACTGAGTCACCACTGATGTTTACTTTTACCCCCTTCTTTTGTCAATTTCAAGTACTAGTAAGCATGTGCAGCTTCATCTGATACCAATGCATTGTTTATATGATATGTTGATCTTTTACTACCTTCTGATGCTGATTTTGAAATGTTTAAATTGACACTACAATCTCATTACAAGGATAGGTAATTGTTTATGCTTTTATCTCACTGTATCTTTTGTGCTTTTCAACCTGCCAAAAACTTATGTATATCAATTTTCATCTGATAGCTTCGTGATGGCTCCTCTCATCAAGGCACTGTTATGTCAATGGAACCGAATGATGATAGTTTTGTTCTGCATTCTGAAGCTGATAAGGTAAATGGTGCATGTTAAAGAATTGCTTAGTTATAAATAATGCTTAAAGATCATATACTTACTAAATGAAATGATATTATCATGTGTAAAATAATTGAACACAATGCTTACAGTCTTTACATTCACTTCCGAATTAACTATCATAATTGCACTGAAGGGCAAAGGAAAACCTGTCCATGTGGTTGATGTTCCTGGCCATTCTCGACTTCGGCCGAAGATTGATGACCATTTACCACAAGCAGCTGGCCTTATTTTTGTTGTGGATGCTTTAGATTTCTTACCACATTGTCGAGCAGCTGCTGAGTAATCACTTGCCACATTATCTTTTCAACCTCCTTATAATATTGTCACCCTATTTTCCTAAAACATTGTTTCTTCTTGTTGTAGGTATCTCTATGATACACTGACAAAAGCAAGTGTAGTAAAGAAGAAGATACCCATTCTGATAGTGTGCAACAAGTCTGATAAAGTGACAGCTCACTCAAAGGACTTCATCAGGAAGCAGTTAGAGAAGGAAATGTAAGTTCAAAACTTAACTCTTACTCGTTATGATGAATGTGTTCTGCAATTTAATGTCAATAAATATGTTTTGACAAAATTCAATTTATTTGTAAAATGGAAATAAGCAACATGCTTATGGTATTCACTAGTAGAAAATCGGCTTTTGGCGACGGGGCATTGGTGACGAATTCCAAATCCGTCACCATGTATGCATTACACGGATTACGGTCCGTCACCAATAACCCGTCGCCAATGTTCCGATGGCGGGGCAACACCGCCGCAATGCTTCCGCCGCCAAAGCATATTGGCGGCGGGTACATGGGCGGGTGTTGCCCGTCGTCAATGACCATTGACGACGGGTATAGTGCCGTGCCAATGAACATTGGCGACGGATTACGGTCCGTCACCAATAACCCGTCGCCAATGTTTTTTGGCGACGGGTCTGCAGTCGTCGCCAATTCGTATTAGCGACGGGTAACCATTGGCGACGGTTGTTACCCGTTGCCATTGACCATTGATGACGGGTATCGTTTCGTCGCCAATGAACATTGGTGACGGATGGCTACCCGTCACCAATTCCCCGTCGCCAATGTTTTGTGGCGACGGATCTACAGCCGTCGCCAAGTCTTATTAGCGACGGGTAACCATTGGCAACGGGTGTTACCCGTCACCATTGATGAGGGGTATCGTTACGTCGCCAATGAACATTGGTGAAGAATGGCTACCCGTCGCCAATGTTCTTTGGTGAAGGGTCTACAACCGTCTCCAATTCTTATTAGTGACGGTTACCCGTCGCCAATGAGTGGCCCCCACATAAAAATATGCGTTTTCAATATTAGTCCCTCAAATATTCAATAATTCAAAATTAGTCCCCCAAAGCATGGAAATTGCTATCACATCCCTCAAATCACCATATTATTGTTTACAATCGGGTTCCTTTGTATTAGTTAACTCCTATTTAATTGGTGAGAGGCCTAATGTGTTTTTAATCTAACAATTTATTATCTAGGTAAAGGATTGCTTGATTTTTAGATATTAGGCTTCATTGAATTTGACATTGGATAGATATGAATAATTTATTATATTTATCCATGATAAAAATATGGACAAATAGTTAAATGGATTCTCTTGGATTTGAATAAATTGTGAACAATATATTTTTTTGATTTAATATTTAAAAAGATCTCATTATCTTCTATTAAAACTTTGAGAGAGATGTTTTAGTTATATGTGTTATTAACATGTGATCATATTGTTCTTACTAATGATATTCCAGAAATTATCATAATCCTTTTCAATTAATTATGAATTTTATATTAATATTAAAATGCAAAAAATAGAATATTCGATGACCTCCACTACTCTCGGTTTCAATTTACGAATGAACTTGAGCTTGCAAGCATCATTAATGAACTTGAAATGAGCTAAATGAAATTCAATCACTAATGAAATGGATGAAAATGGTTTGGATAAAGTTGTCTTGGAGTTTTTTATAAGATTGATAGGAGAAAGTGTCGTTGGAGAAAAAAGAAGTTTTTAATGTATTTGATTTTTCATGGTATAACGGGTCAACCGGGTCTAAACGGGTTGGATTTTAATATTTAAAAGATATTTCATTTTTTAGTTATATGTGTTATTAACATGTAACCATAAATTGTTTTTACTAATGATATACCAGAACTTATAATAGTCCTTTTCAATTAATTAGGAATTCTATGTTAATTCTTTATGCTAGCGATTCGATGACCCCATTGCTCTAGGCTTTTACTGATGAACTTGAGTCTACTATATTCATTAATGAAGTTGAGAGGAGCTAAATGAGATTTAATTACTAAAGAAATGTATGATAATAGTTTGGATAAAGTTCTCTTGGAGTTTATAAGGTTGAGAGGAAAAGAGCTATCGAAATTGAGTTAGAGTGTAGATGGGATCCGTTGGAGAAAAAGGAGTTTTAATAGATTTGGTTTTCATGTTTTAATAGGGCAACCAGGTCTAAACGGGTTGCATTTTTAATGGACCAATTTTAAAAATTGAGTTAGAGTGAATATTCCTTTAAATCTAGCTCTTTGTTAATTAGGGGACCCGATTGTAAACAATGTGATGATTTGAGGGACCAATTTGGAAATATTGAAGATTTGAGAGACTAATATTGAAAAACCCAAAATTAACGCTAAACTCAAGGATATAAAAGGAAAATTGGTAATAATAGTTAGATTTGAAGGAATCTAGTTGGTGTTAATTAGGGGGACCTGATTTTAATCAATGTGATGATTTGAAGGCTGTAATTACAATTTCCATGATTTAGAGGACTAATTTGCAAATGTAAAAATGTGAGAGACTAAAATGAAAATAATGCAAAATGTGGAAACCCTAGCCGCCTCTCTCTCTTTCTCTCTCCATCTAGATCTAAACCCTCTCTCTTCCGGCCGCCTCAGCTTTCTCCCGGCCAGCTTCACTCGGCCACAGACGGATTGCCGCCTCTTCTTTTCCTTGCCTTATTGATATGATTCTTTTGCTGACTTTTGTTTCGCTTTCAGACAGACGATTGCCATTTGCCTGAAGTTCAGACTTTCATTAATTTCTTTTGTTGCTGTTCCGGAGACTGTTTCGAAATCCTGTTGTTCTTTGTCGTCTTCATTGTCTGGCATCACTGTTCCGCTATTCATTGTTTCTTCGCCACCCCAAGCCGCCCTTAGCTGCATAAGAGAGCCCAAGCTCCCTCCTTAGAGAGGTATATATTTTCAAATTTTTTGAATTTTTTATTAATTTCTTCAAATATTTTTCATTTACTGTTGTTATCTTTTGAATATTGTAGAATGCTTATTACCCTAAACTTGATTTTACCCTTAATTACAACACTTGGTACTAAATCTAACTAATACCGGCCTAATAATAGTAATTACCCAAATAATTATTTTCATTAATTTTAGACATAAAACCCTAATACCCTAAAATATGTGAATTAATCAAACATTTATATTTTTTAAAAAAATTATTAGTGTGATATATAACACAATAATGTGTTATATATTGATTTTAGGTGAATAAAAAAGTTAACGTTAGTAGTAGATTCAGATCCAATAATTACTACCAATTATTTAGACTTCTAATATAAATGGACGATTCCACTTTGGGTATGATATTTATTTTTATACCGAAAAGGAACGCCTAATTTATATTATAAGTAGAAAGAATTGGAATGTAACTATTGGATCTGTCCAGTTCGGACGGGTTAGGAATATAGTTGTGCATACATCTAACTTGGTATCCTTTGTGCATTTTCATTTCTAGAAAATTTTGGTCGCACGTACTTATTATTCTCTGGGTACAATAAGCGTATGTTGTTATGCGTATCGGGTTATTACTCACCGATTTCAGTCTATTACCAGTACGTATAATAACATCCGCGACAATGTACTTGGAGAACGGTGGGTAAGTCTTGCCAAAATTTTCTAGAAATGAAAATACACAAAGTATTCAAAGTTAGATGTAAGCACTATTATATTCTTAATGGGATAGAAGCCTTCCTATGACAGCCGAGAATGTTGGTTCAAATCATGATTACTCATCATAGAGTGTTAGCTTTTATTTCAAACGACAATGAACATTATAGAAGAGTAATTTCATCCGCTTGATTATTTGTTCAAATCAACTAAAATAAAGACTATTAAACTTAAGATGATTTATGAATACAATTAATTAATAAGTGTACCTATTATACAGATGAGAGAAGTTCCTGATAAGTCGTGGATTGATATTCCTATATTGAAAAGAAAAGTAAAAGGTGATACTCGATATCGAGACGGATGGGAAGCGTTCCTTGAGTATGCGTATGCTAATCCGAGGAAGATAGAGAACGATTTGTTGTGTTGTCCATGTAGTAAGTGCAGGAATAGGGGTCTGGTGGATAAAGTTGCTATACGAAGACACCTAGAAAGATGGGGATTTGATGAAGATTATAAATTTTGGAGTTTTCACGGAGAAGGCGAAGATATTGAACCAGATGATATAAATATAGACGATAATCAATCAATGTTCAACGATATTACGGCGATTCTGAAGTTGACAAAGTTCCAGAAGTACGGAGGTTGTTGAAGTTCCTGGAGATGGAGATAATGTCCAAAATACCGAAGATGTGCGTGATACCCGGGGCTACAAAAATTTAATGAAGTTATTGGAAGACGACGAGAAGGAGCTATATGATGGTTGCACTGAGTATAGTAAATTGTCATTTATTCTTCAACTGATGCGTATTAAGACCCTGAGCGGAATGGCAGATAAATATTTTCAAATGCTTCTTAATTTACTACGCAAGGTAATTCCAGACGGAGAGAATAGCATACCAGAAAAGTGTTATGATGCAAATAAGATTGTTGGTGCTCTGGGTTTAGATTACAATAAGATCGATGCTTGTCCTAATGATTGTGTCCTTTATTATAAGGATAATGAGAAACTTGAGGAATGTCCAAAGTGTGGAGTGTCTCGATGGAGAAAGAATACACGCACTTCAACCCGAATGATGAGTCGGTGAAGCAAGAAAATTCAATGAAGGTGCTCCGACATTTTCCCTTAGTGCCTCGGTTACAACGGTTGTATATGACAAAAAACACAGCTAAAGATATGCGGTGGCATAAGGAAGGACGTGTAGATGATGGTAAACTGAGACATCCAGCAGATGCAAAGGCATGGGAGCATGTGGATCAAACTTTTCCCTCATTTGCTACTGAGTGTAGGAATGTCGACTTGGTCTATCTAGCACGAATTCAACCCGTTTGGCATTATGAGTTCGGATGGTCTACTTGGCGCTGGTGTTAATGCCTTATAATTTACCACCGGGACTTTGTATGAAGCAACCATATATGATTCTTTCATTGTTGATACCAGGTAAGCATTCACCTGGTAATGACATAGATGTGTTCATGGAGCCGTTAATTGATGAGTTAAAATGTCTCTGGGATGAAGGGGTCCCAACATATGATGCACTTTCTTGTGAGTCTTTTAATCTCCGTGCTATTCTTATGTGGACAATTAATGATTTTCCAGCTTATGGTAATCTTTCTGGTTGGTCTACGAAAGGGACATTCGCTTGTCCCGTATGTGGTCCGAACTTTGAAGGCTTCTATTTACAGCACAGTCGAAAAATGTGTTATTGGTTCAACAGAAGATGGTTACGAAAAGGTCATAAATACAGGGGCAAAAAATGGGCAAATAAGTTTGATGGCCAAGAAGAGAAAAGAGGGGAGCCGCGTCAAATGACTGGAGATGAGATTGTAAACATGTTTGAGGGATATCCTAAATTCAAGTTCGGAAAAAACCGATACACAAAAGAAGAAATCCTCGCTCCGAGGCGCACTTCCATCATGAAGAGGGCACCAAAACGAAAGAGACAAGTGCGGAGTTTGGATGTCACACATCTTTGAGGATTTGCCGGCGGGATGGACAAAATTTAGTATATTCTTTAGGTTGCCTTCTTGGCATAAGCTCAAACTCCGACACAATTTAGATGTAATGCATATTGAAAAGAATATATGTGATAACTTATTATCCACTCTCTTACAGGATGGTAAGAAATCAAAGGACGATTTAAGGGCTCGGCAAGACTTGAATGCGTTGAACATCCGACATGATCTGCAAGCAAAAGAAGTCACCAATGGAAAATTTGAGTTGCCTTCATCTCGCATTACAATGTCAAAAGTTGAGATGCAGAGATTCTGTGAGGTTCTTAAGTCGGTGAAGTCACCAGATGGTTACTGCTCTAATATTTCAAATAATATACAGGTAAAAGAGCGAAAACTTTTGGGACTTAAGACTCATGATTATCATATCCTTCTTCACCAATTGCTTCCAGTAGCACTGTAACAACATGGCCGATGAAGAAGTAACAAAAGTTATAATTGAATTCTGTGGATTTTTTAAAAAGTTATGCTCCAAAGTTATCAATATTGATGAATTTAAGGCACTAAAAGCAGAAATGAATGAAACCCTCTGCAAAATGGAGATATTCTTCCCTCCATTATTTTTTACAGTCATGGTCCATCTCACACATCATCTTGTAGATGAGGCATTACTCGGAGGACCAGTTAACTATCGTTGGATGTATCCCATGGAGAGGTTAGTTAAAATTCAATTAAGTTTATTTACATAACATGTAATTGCTTTATATTAACAACTCATTTTAATGTTATCTTTAGATATTTGGGTTTCTTGAAAGCATAATGCTAAATCGAGCTCATCCCGAGGGTTCGATGGCGAGGCAATTCGATGGCTAATGAATGTATGGCGTTAACCTCTCGGTATATACAAGGTGTACATACAAAAAATAATTCACTAAATAGAGATGGCACCTTTCATGGAAGTACCAAGATGAACAAAGACTATTCCAGAATAGACTTGAATCAGGCTCATGCCTTCTTATTGCAGAACTTGGAAATCTTTGAAGATTACCGCAAGTAAGAAATTAACTTTAACAAATATGAAATTTTGAATTATATCAATAATTAAATGCTAATGCTGTATCAACAGACGACATTTGGAGGAGTTACAATTAGAAATAAGCTGGCCACAAGACGAAATCAAATTACAAAAATTCATGAAAAACATTTTGCCGAAATGGGTCCGCAGTGATAAGTTAAGTGTATTTTATTTTTAATTAATTTTGTGAATAAATAAGGTTAACTATTTAACGCTAGCTTGTGTTTATGTGCAACATTAGGTAGAAAGACAAATATTTTCTGGTTTGCCGGTATCAGAAGAGATAAGTATTCACTCACATGGACCCTCTGCTTGCTTAAACAATGCAACGGATACCGTAAATGGGTGTTTATTTCAACGGGTAGGGATTGAGGAGGAGAGAGTTACTCAAAATAGTGGGGTCATGGTGCATTCTCTCAAGAATGTTATTCAAGCTCAACTGATCAAAATCCAGTACTTGGTGATGTAATTTATTACGGACAATTAGAAGATATTGTGGAGATATTCTATGCGTGCGGTACAAAAGCGTCGCGTAGTTATGTGATGTTTAAGGTTCGTTGGTGTCATGCAGCGAGAACTAGGGATGCATATGGTTTTAATCTTGTAAATCTAGATAAGGAGATATATCCCGATATGAAGTTTATGTTCATAAATCGCTACTCGCTTTTACATCAAAGATCCTAAGCGGATATGCAGGTCGTATTGTATAAGGAGCCGAGGACTCTTGTTCACTTGCTCTTGATGAAAACCGGACGGTTGATGACCCAAATGAGATAGAAGGAGAATTTTTTAATTACTCATACCCCAAAATGTCAATTTTAATATGTATACTTCTCAAATTGACTTGATATACGTGTGTAGGAGATTGAATACAAAGATCCTAATGCAAATTCGACATGATATCTTGCATGCATTTGTTAAATATTTCAATTATGTTAGATTAACAATTTAAGTTGCAGATGAGCCGAAGAATTAGGAAGCTATCTTATCCTGATCGAGAAGGTCCACCATCCGTATAAGTATTCAAATTTTGTTTTAATAAATTGTATTTGTGATATAAATAAGCATTATATTTACTGTTTTGTTTATTTTTCTAGGATCATCCTCACGACCATCTCGGAGTTCATTATCTCCACATGGATCCTCACCTATTGAAGGTATAAATTTATTTAATTGTATTATGTCAGTTGATAAATTTATATGCTCATATCGTATTTATTATCTATGATCGTCCTCACTGCCATCTCGGAGTCCATTATCTCCATATGGATCCTCCCCCATTGAAGGTATAAATTTTTTTAATTGTATTATGTCAATTGATAAATTTATATGCTCATATCGTATTTAACACTTTGTTAGATATTGTGGGGACATCTCAAATGGGTCCATCGCGCATCGAGACGATCGCCGGATCTAGGTAGTATTTTCCAAATTTTTATTTTTATATTATATTCTTAATATACATTTGTAATGTAATGATATTTTATATTCCTATTATATATTTGCAGATAATGCTTGTGATGGATCTGGTGATGACGAGATCGAGCACGAGATGATGTCCGATCTTCTCACGAGATGGCATGTCTCACCATGGACTCCGCCAAGATCTCACATTCCTCGCCGAAAAAGCTAATGCATTACAAAAAAATGCGATAGGAACTACAAAATGAAGAGAGAATATATTAAAAGAAAGGAGCGTGCCATAATGCAGAGACTAGATAAAGCTATAGCAGATATAATGAGGGAAAAGGGTAATAAATCCATGTAAAGTTTTGAGATTTCATATTTATTTATTTATTTAAGTTTATAAGAAATTTATTTCTCTTTGTCTTCATAGGCGACAAAGATTATGAGAAACCTGGTAGGCATGGGAGTGAGGAAAAGACTAAAGTACCTCAGAAAGTGCAAGACCATTTGGAGTGGAAGGGCAACATTCCTGTTGGGGATTGGGCCGTCAGATTTAATAACTTGATCGGCTGCTTAATAAGAGACCCACGCTCCATTAACATTGCTCATAACTTTGACGAGCAAGAATTTAAAGGCATAAAGAAGATTTGGGATAAGCTCATGGTAATTATTTATTATACTACTTATTTTGTTTACAATTCACAATGATTGTTCTTATAGTGTAATTTTTTGGCCATGTAACTTGCAGGATCATTATTGTCTTGAGGACAACCCGAGTCTTGGGGTTATGTTATCCCGAATGGCCAAGCTTATTCTGTTGGAAAAGTGATCTCAAGAAAAGATATTTTACAATAATATCTCACGATTGGAAGAGGATCTATGAGCTTGATAAGAGAGTTCCTCCATTTAATTGGATGACTCTCATTATCGAGGGAGGCGAGAAGAAGGTGGATTATTTTTAATTTATAATATTATCTTGGAATTATTTTTCATTTATATACTATCATCGCATACTAATAAAGTACTTTATTTTGTAGAAAATATGTGAGATGGCGGCGAATCGCAGATCGAAGCTTTACGATCACTTTTAGATCTACTCCTTATGCTCGGATCGAGCATAAGTATTTGAGTGAAAACCCGGATGATCATATTATTAAAATTGATATCATGTGATTAGTTTCATACCTTTAATTTGGAATTTAATATATCACAGACGCTTTGACTATGCTCCACTCTTCTTGCCGAAGAGCTTATACACCGTGGCTATGAAGATGTAGATGAGAATGCCAAAAAGGTGGAGAAAATTAATGAATTGCACGTAAGTATATTTTGAATTTTAGATTTGTATATACTTAATGATTTCTCATCATAGTTCCTAATTTTTTTGATATGTGATATACAGGCGGCGCTAGAAGCTTCTCAAAATGTTGTCTTGACCCAGGTCATGCAGTCTCAGGGTATAGAGGACACTCCTGTAGAACCTAACCGCATGACGAGAGACGATTGGATGGAAGTCATTGACGAGTTTACGGTTTAAAACCAAGAAAGAAAGGAAGAGTTCCTTTGTCAAGTGCTAGAGTTAAGACATTCACCACCACCATTAAGCCTAGCGACCCATCTCGTGACCTCGACGCCACCATGTGACACATCATCATCGGTGGGTAAGATTGGAAAATACTTGATGAAGAATGTTGAACTTCCTTTGGCTTTAAGTTTTCTTCCCACTATTAAGCAAGAGTTAGCGGTACACAAACGACTTGGGATGTCGCTCAATGACTCATCGATTCTCAACCCTTAAAGGAGTTACTTCCGCGACCTATATACTGGGGATATCATGGAGTTGGCATTTGATGAGCATTCACCGCAAGTGGTGGAGAGGTATATATGTCATATTATTTTGTATTTATTATGAAAATTTTGGAATATATTCTCATATTGATTTATATTTTTTCAAGCTAGAGGAGGTACTCCGTAGGAAGCGATGAATGCGGTGCGTCATTCGATGCAACCGCCATCGACGATAGGGATCATGATGATAGGGACCAGCATGAGTGAGTTGTGAGTTAGACTTTTTGTTACTTTTGTGGACTGATTGTGTTGAACATATTACGACCTCGGATTATATATATGTTTTATATTTCGATTTCTAGTTTTATTGATTTGTGGTTGAATATGTACAAATATTGTTTGAGGATGGACATGTATTGTGTTTGAATTGATTTGGAATCTTGGATGAATATGAATCAATGAGTGTGAATATTGTTGAATGTGAATTGATAAATGTGAATATTGGTATTAACAGTATATATTCCCAATTGGGGGCTCAAAAGCAATGAAATTATTTTTTGAATTATAATCATTGGCGACGGATTGCCCGTCGCTAATAAACATTGCCGACGGGCCATCCGTCGCCAATGTATATACATTTGCGACGACGCCGCCGCCAATGTGCATTGGTGACGCTATGTCGCCGCCGCCAATGCTCATTGGCGACGGCGTTATAGGCGCCGCCAATGTGCATTGGTGACGCTACGCCGCCGCCAATGCTCATTGGCGACGGCGTTATAGGCGCCGCCAATGTGCATTGGATGCGGCCGGGCCCGTCGACAATGATCGGTGGTGACGGAGACATAGCCGCCGCCACGCATTATCGCTGGCGACATCGCCGTCACCATGAGCATTGGTGACGGCTATGTCGCCGTCGCCATGCTCATTGACGACGCCGCGACAACCGTCGTCAATGTTCATTGGCGGCGACATCGCCGCCGCCAATGCTCATTGGCGACGGCGACATCGCCGTCACCAATGTTGTCCGTCGCCAATGCTTGGCGTCGCCGATGACCATTGGTGACGGACGACCCGCCACCAATGTACATTGGCGGCGGGATTATTGAACGAGGTTGTAAGTCCGCGAATGTGTATTCGTGACGGATTTGACCACATTGGTGACGGATTGCCCCGTCACTAAAAGTTGATTTTCTACTAGTGATTACATATCTGCTTGTTCAGTCCCGAAATTATGTGTAACTTGGTCATGAAGTTACATTCTGCTTGCTCGGTTGTCCTCAGCTATCCTTTTCTTGTCAAAAGTTGAAAATAAATATTTGCCTTTTACTTTTGACATCCACTAGGTGTTTAGAGTAATTATGTTTTTTTTTTTGCGGTTAAATTTCACAAAACTATCATGAAGTTTGGGCCTTTTCTTTTACAAAAACGACCATGAAACTATCATGAACTTTCTCACTAAACTACCATAATTGACTTGGGTAAGTTGTCACGTGCTTCATATGTGACATGTTCATGAACTTTCTGGGATGCTAATATATAAATAACGGTAGTTTATACTTTTATCCCAAATATTCACACAATTAGCAACGTTTTCAGATAGTTCATGGATTTTTTGTGGTTTTAAAAATTCATGGTAGTTTCTTCTAATAAAATAAGTTTATGATAGTTTGTGCTAAACTCCCCAAAGTTCATGGTAGTGTGAAATTTATCCTTTTCTTGAGTAGATCTTGTGGACAGTCAATACGATTATGTGCATGAAATTGGGTTGTACAATTAAACTGGAGCTATTATTGCGCCATACAGGAATCTTAGAAACGTCAACAAAAGCACAATGGAAGCACGTGCAACACACACACACTCTCTCTCTCTCTCTCTCTCTCTCTCTCTCTCTGTGTGGCTCGCTCATGTACAGAACATCAATCACTGGGGAATTCTCCATTAAAGACATCCATATTTTCCATTAGGGACACCAACTTTGGGGTTAAAATGACTCGAGTTCAGGTTTTACTTATAGTGGGGACATTACTTAAGGCAACATTTTCTCTCTTAAAATGTTTCAATTTCTTAGATGGTTAATTATGCCTTATTTTTTGCAGTGACAAGCTTCGAACATCAAGAACTGCCATTTCTCCTGCTGACATTACTAACGAATTCACCCTCCGTGTACCTGGATAGGCATTCACCTTCTCTCAGTGCGTTAACAAAATCACAGTGGCCGAATCATCTGCTCTTAATGCTGAAGTATCTCAGATCGAAGAGTTCATTCGAGAGCATGTGAAGCCCTAAGTACGTTCAAGGTTGTATTTTCAGCTGTAACTTTAGTTTTTCTTTGGTGAGAGCTCTGGAGGGACAGATTCATGGACTTCTTGGTTACATGATGGATGACGGCTTTAAAACTCTGAATTGAGCTGTAAAATTAGTTGGTGCAAATGACTTTCCAATGAGTTTCTATATTGGAAAAGTGGTGTGGTTGTAATCTAATTGATACATGTATTCAGATATTCGAGATATGGGTCTAGATTCTTATATCCAAAAATTAACAAAAGATATTTATACGGATATTTTTATTTTACTATTTATAGATATTTAGTATCCACTAGTTTTATGCACGCAATGCACGTGGTTAAATATCTAAATAAAAAAGTATGATAAACATGATATATAAACAATCTCAACAGCACCACATGAAGATCACACTCAAAATAATAAAAAGACAAAAACTAAAGATTGAAGATAATTATAATATATTTTTATGTGATAAAAATAATCACATAAGCATACAAAAGTACTAATAATTTTGCATGAAAATCCCTCATTAAAATTCCTAACTCTACTAAAAAATTAAACTCTACTAAAAAATTAAGTTATGATATAAAATGTTCAAAAAATATTATCCTTTATTTTTTTTGTTTCATATTTTAATTGAGCCGAGATCAATTTTTCTCCACCTTTATCTTTTTCCTGGGCAATTCTAAAATAGCGTCTTCATCATCTACGTCGATTGTGATATCAGGTTGGAGTTGGATTTCCTGTACTATTATATTTCCTTCGTCTCATTCATCTTTTGTCTTCTCATCTAACTTCACCAGGAATTTGAACGTCTTTCCAATGTTCAACACAAATTTCTGGAAATATGGACTCTGATTATTTTTCTGTTTCAATGAGAACAAATGTTAATTTCCTATATATTAATTTTTTTTGATTTTCTAATTTATTACTTGAATAGAGTTAGGAATTACCTCTTCTTTCTCTGCAATGAATTTTTCATTGCATCCAATAAGAGTTTTTCTTTGCATCAAATAGTGTTACCTTTGTATTGTCCGTGCCATTTTCCACTGAATCTTAACTACATACTGTAGTTTTCATTGTTGATTTCTAGATATATGTTAATATTTTATTTTAATATGTTCATGTCATAAAATTGTTGACATTCTTTACTAACCGATACTCGTAATTATGGAATAAATCTTGAGTACTAAATTGGAATTGAGATGGTATTATCCTACAGTAAACAAATAAGTATCAAAAACAAAACCAAAATAAAATTATATCAAAACAAATCAAGATAGTTTAGAATTAATTAGTCAACTCTTCTTTCTAAACACTAAGTTTGATGGTACCAACCAAATAATATTAATCAAGAGAGAAAAAAATAAAGAATACATAGGGATCGAAGTTTATCAACAAATAATTAATCGTGGAGGAGGTGAAAAATCACATAGATAATTGTCCTGTCTGCGTGAATTTGAAACCATGGCAGCCTATTTTATTAGTGTGATATAGGAGATATAGCTTGGAAATTTTTAGATTTTGGAGATGATACTTATTTTTGTATCCGCCTCTAAAATTGCCCTTGAAAGGGCAAAAGGGGCGTGCAGAGCTGTGCTGTTTAAAGGTGTTGTTAACTTGTTATGTTGGAGAATTTGAAGGTGGAGTCAAGCTGCCTTGGATACTACAATTTCGGTATGGATTTTCATTTTTTAATCTTTATGTCATTTTAAACCTGTCGATTTATTGGTTGTATATATCGATAGAATTTGGTATTGCAAATTTAACACATTTAGATTGTTGAAGTTCTCTGTCAATGTGTAGTTAGTTCCCTATGGATTCCATGTTTAATTGTTAAATAGAATCGGGTAGAAATTTCTTCTTCTAGAGAATCACTGAGGGCCTATTTGATTTGATGCTAAAACTTTGTTTTTGGGCAATTGATTAAGTAAACAATGTTACTTTATCGGTTGGAGGTAATGCTAAGTCTGCTACCAGTTTGATCATCATGCTCATGAAACATTTTATGATCTAGAAAAGTTTAATGGTATGTGCTTATTAGTGTAATTTCTATTACGTTTGTCAAGTACTTATTGAAGGTCTTGTGGTCGTTACTTTTAGTTTGAATATTTTCTCCAAATTTAGAGAAAATGATTTCTTCTTTGGCGCTTCTAAAATAAGAACTTGTGTGTTGTAAAGAGTTTTTTTATAAAATTTTTATTGAGAATAATTTTTATATCAATATCCGCTAAAATCGGATGCGATACAAATATACATGTGGATATATATGCATATACATGGATACAAAATAGATATGAGAAAACCGTATAATATTAGAATAAATATAGTTTATATGATACAAAAGAGTTTATTAATATGTTTATTACATCTGAAAAGCTAAGATTAGATATCTTGATCATTAGAATTAACATTAAATCCAAGAAGTTCTAGTTCAAAGCAAATCGATGTTTAAATAATAAGAATATATAGATGAACCCACAACTAAGAAATATAATCAATTAAGAAATATAATCAAATAAACCCAAATTAAAATAATATCAAATATTAATATTTACCTTGATAGATGGGAGAATCAAAGAACCGCAAAAACCTTAATCCTAAATAATGCATGAAAATTGAAGAAATTAGAAAATATCAATTGCCATAAAACTAATATACCGATTGAAACAATTGTCGAGTCAAAATAGTTCAAGATACACAACATTGAGCGATGCAAAACTATATAAGCAATAACCGAGTAAAAAGTCATCATTGAATAAAAAACAGAGAGACCAAGACCGAACCTTTGAGAGAGAACAATGAATTTGGTGAGAGAAGAAAGTAAATTTAGTGTTTTATTTATACCCAAGAGTCCTATTGCTATGATAAGAATTGTTATAATAAGAATTCGAATTTGATTAGGATGAAGATTAAAATAATTAGGATAGATTAATTATTAAAATATAATATCCAAAATGTTATAATAAGAATTCGGTTATAATAGAATTCAATGTATTAATTAAGCATACAAAACTATATATAACATTCACGTATTCATGGTCCCACGCCATGAAGGCGCCGTTGGATACTAATTTTCTAGCTATCGGTGGGATGCCAGCTCGATTAATCAGTCATAATCTCACTCTTCCAAATGAGATCATAAATTCTCCACTCATAATATACCTCCTCCACTGAAATACACCTGTTCTCCTCGTTTTTGAATCCTCTCCTCCACCCACAACCTCACGTTCTCTACTCTCTCTCTCTCTCTCTCTCTCTCTCTCTCTCTCTCTCTCTCTCTTTTGTGTATATATATAAGTAAATAAAACGAATCCTCAACAAAATCATCCATATTCATGATCAGAATTAGATTTGTACGGCAGAGGCTTACCCTACCGCTAATCTAGGGTCCAAATAAAATATATATTATGCTAATTATAATAGCACTAATTTGGACCATCCGACTATTAGATAGAGGGAATCCTAAAACTAACAAAACTCTAAGCATATTATAAAGACTTTATGATTTCTTCCTTCCACAATCAGATTTTCTTCTAAATGTTTGAGCACCGCAGAAGTTAAAATCAATATTTAAATTTTAATCCAAGAGAACTTAAGAATATCAATATTCAACTTCTTCACAAACTAATCAAATCCACAATCAGATTTTCTTCTAAATGTTTGAGCACTGCAGAACTTAAAATCAATATTTAAATTTTAATCCAAGAGAACTTAAGAATATCAATATTCAACTTCTTCACAAACTAATCAAAGAAAACTCAACAGAAGAAAAAAATAAAATTCAGACGAAAAAAAAGAAAAAAAATAGAAACTCACTCGATTGGATGGGAAGATGACGGCATAGAGGGTGGAGGGCCTGGGAAGAGGTTTATTTATAGGGTTTAGGTTAATTAGAAGATAGAGGTTTTAATTATATTAAAGTTCTAATGAGCTTTGGGTTTTGAATCGGAGATCAGAGGTCAAATTAAATTAGGAGATAATGTAAACAATTTATGATTAATACAAAAGAATTCGGTTATAATATTAGTGGTCATTCGGTTATAATAGATATATTAGTTTAATTATAATAGAATTACAATTAGGATATGGTCACGGTGCGCTCAAATTGAGTTCACAGAGAAATAGAATTCGTTTATAATAGATATATTAGTTTAATTATAATAGAATTACAATTAGGATATTTAAAGAAGGGTAAAGGGTATTTTTGTCTACCGAAAGATTTTTCTAACTCGCTTTAAAGGAGTATGATATAGTAATGATACATATATTTATCTTGTGGTTGTGATTTGGTAAGAGATAGTGGAAACGGGGAATAAAACATGCATAAATTGATCAGATTTCCTAATGCATTAAGGCTTCGCCATTGTTGCCAACCTACATCTTGTAATAATGAGTAAATGTTGGGGTTAATTGCGCTTGCACCTCCTTACTTTTGCAGGGAGTTAGAGCATGTTTTGACATTATGGATTATTATCCACTTTCTTTATAATCCTTTTAGATTATAATCAAGTGCATTATAATCCAAGTGAATTATAATCTATTTGGTAAATTTAGTAGATTATAATCTATTTTAAACTTTACATGTTTGGCAAATGAATGAATTAAAATGCCTAAAAATACCTAGATTGATGGAGTTGGGTGGTGAGTTAATAAATGAGTTTAGGAAATTATGAAACCATGAAGGGGTGCGATGTATTTTACTTGGTCAAGCTTCATGGGTTATAATCCACTAAAAATAAGCATGGGTACTCCCAGCTTATTTTTGGTGGATTATAAGTCAAAATAATCCATATTCCAAACATCCAAAAGTGGAATATAATCCACTTCGACCATTTACCAAATGTGCTATTAGTTATTTACTTTTTGTTTTTAGCATAGAGATCCATGTACCAAAATGGAATTAACTTCAGTTATATACACCCAAGAAGGCTCATATAATTGAGAAAATCAGATTGAGTTCAATGGTAACTCAATTATTTCAACATTAAACAGTTAATCTAATCATTAACTTCAATAATCACGAGAGGGTGAAGAACTTGCAATATGCAAGACCTTTCCTTCTCTTTAATAACAAAACCTGATCAAATATACACCACCACTTAAAATCGGAATAAATCCTATAGAGAGCCCTCTATATAAAAAACATATAGACTTGAAGTAGAACATGACGTGTGACATTGCTGTCAATTTTAAATCAGTAATCAGTACATAACATTAGTGAAATAAGTAAATAACAAACAGTTAGGGTATCAATGTAGCCAAAATATATATATATTATCAATCAGTGTCGGATCCATGATTTCTTGAAAGTGGTGTCACTACCTATTTAACAATTAAAAAAACTTTACAATTTTCCTTGATGAGTTTTTATCTTTCGACAAAAGTATATAATCACGTCATTAATAACACTATCAAATACATCTTTCTTAATATAATATGTCACTAATCACGGATTCGCAAGTTCCGATCTTGAATTTTTGTGTGAGCTTTTGTCAAGTTTCTTAGTTATCCCCTTCAACGTTCAAATTGTCACAAAATCCTACTTAAGTTTTGGGGTTCTCAGAAAACTCCCCCTTCAACTTTCAACATCATTCAAAGAAAATCCTTGCTCATGTTAATCGCAATTCTCGCATGTGTGATCAGGGGCGGATCTATAGTGGGGGTAGTGGGGTCAACTGCCCCCACTGACCCTGAGAAGAGAGAAGCCCCGTTCTTTTTTTATTTTTATTTTTATTTTTATAAATTTTTTTCTCATTGAAGGCTATTGGGTTCAAAAGAAAAGAAAACAAAAGGAGAGAGAGAGGAAGGAGATGAACATGAAAATTTTTTGGTGTTTGGTGTTTTGGGACTAATTGGCTTAGATTTTTGTCCCTTTGTGAATGTCAAATCCACGATGAGAGGGCCTTTGAGTACTTGGGGGTTTGTTGTTGCTTTTGAAAGGATGAGACTTTGGCTTTCTATTTGGCTAATTAGCATTTATAGACCTTATAGTTTCACATTGCACTTATGTACCCTCATTTGGTTTTGAGGGCACTAACATACCTAATCTTCTATAATTTACATTTAATATCAATGTTGTGCAAATGTTAGAAGTTTCCACCAATTTTGCATGTGACACTAACAAACTAATTTTATAATTTTTAGCTCTTAATATTTATTGAATTTCTTGTTAAACCCATTATAATTCAATTTTAAGATAGAATTAGGTTAGATTTAAAAGAGAACTAGGGTTTAAGAGAGAATTAGGTTAGATTTAAAAGAGAACTAGGATATATTTAACAAGAAATTCAAGAAATATTAAGAGTTAAAATATTCTAAAATTAGCTTATGAGTGTCACATGGGTAAAAAGAGAAAATTTCTCGCTTGCATACTAGAATGTAATAAACTATAACTTTAGAAACTTTAGGGTAATATAAGTGCAACCTAAAACATGTGAGGGTGTATAAGTGCAAACTAGGGAAACAATAGTGTCTTTAATTGCAAATTAGCCTTTTCCATCCTTTGTGGAAAATAAAAGGCATGGGTTAATTGATAAAAAGACATGGTAATGATGATTTGAACATAGAATTGAATAACTAAGATTGATTTAGAAAAATAAAATAAACTAATAACTAAAGATGATTTGAACATAGAATTGAATAACTAAGATTGATTCGAAAAAATAAAATAAACTAATAACTAAAGAAGAAACAAAATAAAAAAGAGTAAAAGATAATTAGGGTTAGTGATTCACTCATATATATTTATAATTTTGCCCCAAGTGACTAAATTTTCTGGATCCGCCCCTGTGTGTGATTAAATTACGCAGGGAGACTTTTTATAATGAAAATTGTGTTTCATGTCTTTATTTTTTTGGAAAATAGAAAGTTGAAGGGGGTTTTCTGAGAAACAAAAAAACTTAATAAGGTTTTGTAATATTTTAGAAGTTAAGGGGAGTTATCTAAGAAACTCCCAAACTAAGAGGTTTTTTGTGAAATTTATCATTTTAATTGGATGGGATTGCGTGGTAATTTAAAATTTTAGGTTGGGTTCTGTCAAATGGGGTCATCTAAATTAAAGTGTGATAAATTTCTTAAAGAGATGGGGTTTTTATGTTTTTTTTGTCTGTTCTTGGTCCTCCTTGACCAAACTGGTGTCACGTGAGACCAAACTGGTGTCACGTGACACCAGTTTGGTTAAGGTGGATCCGCCCTTGTTATCAATCATAACTTTTAATTCGACACATGTCATGCTCTCATTCCTTTCCACATAATTTATATAGAGGACCCACTATAAGATTCCACAAACACCCCCCCTACCCCCAACCCCCCCAAAAAAAAAGGGGTCACAATAAGGACTAATTCCATGTACTTAGTAGACAACTAGGGACACTTGGTAGGCCAGCTAAAACCTTAAGTATAAGAGCAAACCAACACCAAGGAATGGAGGATTTGGTACGAAGGCTTAGGTATATAAGACCAAAAAAGAGAAGGGCCCAAAGGTTGGTGATTGATTCCTTGTTGCATGTGGGCTTTGCTTACTTTAATTCGGGTTGGATATCCAAATCCAAAAATGGTGCCTTTGAGAGATAGCCTAGCTCCACTTATTCCGGTCTCTAACATGTATGGTGTTATTGTCCGGATACATATAAGAAATGCTTTCTTCACATCATAAACTTTTATTCATATCTAGAATGATTATGTTGCATTTTAGAGTTATTTGCATATGCACCCTCCAAAACTATATGAGTGTAACGTTTTTTTTGGCATATATATATATATATATATATATATATATATATATATATATATATATATATATATATATATATATATATATATATATATATATATATATAGAGAGAGAGAGAGCCTTATTAACTTAAGCCATAATGATTGGACAAGACCAACTTTTTATCCACTCATTCTCTGGCTTTCATTGTGATGCACAAATCTCAAAGTGCTTTATATCTTCACCGGATCCCAAAGCAAGATGAGGGTTAGAAAAGTCAAGACCACTATTCATTATTAACTTAAGCCATAGAGCCTTGTCTATATATATATATATATATATATATATATATATATATATATATATATATATATATATATATATATATATATATATATATACACACACACACACACACACACACACACACACACACACACACACACACACACACACACACACACACACACACACACTCCCACTCGCTCACTCATAGTCACTTGAAAACATTGTTTTTCCGTAACTTTTAAATATCGTAAGAATCACATAATCCATGTAAAATGGATCATGTGGTGCATACGCTAATGAAAATAGAACAAAGGCGATAAGTAGCTACTATCCATATTGTACAGGATGCGACTGCAAATTATCCTTTAATTCAAATATAATTATCATCATATCTCTACTATATCGCACTCATTTATACTTTATATCTAAAATAAACATAATTGGTCGATAACTAATAAATTTTTGTGATTGAAAAAGTGATTCAAAAGAGGAAAGAAAATCCACTTCTTTAAGTGAAATCTACGGTGAGTATGATGTTTTGAGGACCTTTGATCCCTGATCCCTTGGGCGAACAAATATTATTTGGATTAAACAAACTTTATATGGTTCACTTAACTTATGCTTTAAAAAATTAGTACATGAGCATGACACAACCCACGAATCTTTGTTTGGTTCTTGTTCGATGGGCCATCATCGTCAGCGTTGTTTCGGTGCATGCGCCCTACGCTCCGAGCACAGTGATCGGCCTCTGAAAATGATGGATTATAGACCAATAGTGATGCAAGATTGAAGAGAATTTGTAAGTGGTGATGTCGTGGACTAAACCAATTTTTTTTTTTTAAAGTACCCGGGCCAAGATGTTTAGAGAATGTATTGAGTAAAGAAAATAGATATGCATGAAAATGGGGGAGAAAAGAGAAATATGAGAAGACTAAAAAGAGTAGCATTGCGTTCTGAATTAAGGTTTCATACTACTCTGAATCGGTTGTTTATTCTGCTATATAAGACAATATTGTCAGACGATCATACAATTGGGCAATAAAAAAGTGTCTGCATCTCTGAGTTTATTCTAATACTCTTCTTACTTCTTTCCTACAAAAGTAACATGTTATCTTATTAATTAAGAACATGTGACACGATAGTGTAACGTCAAGAGAGCCAAAATGCTGCAATTAGGGGTGCCAAAAATATATAAAATGTATCTGTTAGGATGAATATGATTAATAATATATAAACCGATAGTATATTATTACGAGAATTTGATATGTAGTGAAATATCAGATCCATATCCAAGTATCCAAATATATACGGTCATACAATTATAATTATTTTAATCATTAGATTAATGAATTTGAGGTGATGTTGATGATCGATTTAATCTTTTTTCGTGTACAATTAACATATTAATGAACTCTCTTGTATCATATGAACTATATTCTTTTAATACCATATGGTTTTCTATATCTATTTTATATCCATGTATATCCACATATATATCAGATGATATCGTAACCATATCCAATTTGGCGAATATGGATATGAGTTTTCCTATCGAGGGATATCATGAGTGGCCGTGAATATGAGAAGTATCATGATAAGTATCATATCCATCCAATCCAACTTAACACCCTATCTGCAATCGATAAAATAAATTAGATTTTAAGCACATGTTAGATGGTGTGAAGATTAACAAAATCCCTCCCTTGTATACACAAATATTCTTCCTTTCTCGATCACTCCATCATTTTAACCTAAGATTTTTATTAAATGCTAATAAAAACACTTGACATTGACTCTAATCCAACGAAATTAAATAAATAAAAGAAATAGTTTCAAAGTTGCTGCACAATAGCAGAGAGGTATGAATGGAAGCTCAGACTCAGATATGTAAGTGTGAGAACTGTTAGGACGAAGTCCGTACAATAGCTCTTGTTTGAGTAATAACAAACTCTTATTTAGTATTAATATTTATTTGAGATGATATAGTATAGGTAAATACATGTATAAGAAATTTATTTAGGCGAACGGTTTAAAATCACCAAATGTCGATTTCACCTCCTTATCATCGATGGTGGCCTTTGACCATCGATAGTAGGTCGAGCTCATCGATGGTAAATGTGCATCATCGATGTTTTTTGCTCAAAATACTTTTGTATCATCGATGGGCCTCTCAACCATTGATGGGGCCTCAACACCATCGAGGCTTGAGAGGCACCATTGATGGTAAACATGACAGAAGTGTAGTTTTTTCAGATTTAATCTCAGCCGTTTGTTATTTTATATCTTCAATCTCTACCGACTTTAGAATATCTCTTTCTTAACATATTGAGGAGTTTATATCTTTAAGAGAGAGAGAGAGAGAGAGAGAGAGAGAGAGAGAGAGAGAGAGAGAGAGAGTTCTAGGGTTTTGATTTGTGAGAGTTACATTGAAGGATTTGTCCCTAGAGACTCGAAAAACTCTTACTCATCTCACACAAAATCTCCGGATTATTTCAGCGAGAAAAGTTACCCTTGGATTCATCAGCTACACCGGTTTTTCATTGAGCTACGATTATATTTGTCAAAGGACGGTTTATTTAACAAAAGGGTTATAAGATCTTTTATATTTACTGAGCTTTTAATTTGAACTTGTTTGGTTGGAATTGACGATTGGAACTAGCTAGGGCTAGGTGTTACTCATTGTGGAGAGTTAGGTTAGACGACTGATTTTGAGTAGATTCTAAGGTGTGGTCTTGTAAGCCTACTGAATCGGGTTTGTGATTCAGGAGAACTCTTTTGCATAGTGAGGAAGCCCCTTTGTAAGAAAGAAGAGTGGACGTAAGGTTGTTATCCAAACCACTATAAACTCTTGTGTGTTCCTGGTTGGTTGCTATTTGTGTTTGATTGTCGTTGATCATTTCATTTTATCTATTTCGCTTGATATTCTATGTTTTTAGCAAAAAAGATAGCAACTCTATTCACTTCTCCTCTAGGTTTGCATATCAGATCCAACAAAAGCAATCAAAGATTAATTGTTTGCAGAAAACTCCGCCAAATGTCACAAATCTCTTGGGATTGCTAGTCTTTTTAATCTCCTTTCCTATCATCCGTTAGAATATAAAATTAATAGCTCACAATCCTCACCATAATTTCGAAGTTGTGGTATAGTGACAAAGACTTTTGACATGGTATCAAAAACTAAAGTTCAATTCCCACCACCATAAATTTAAAGCGATTTTAAAATCTTAATATCAAATCATATTTAGATTATATTATTTAATTTATTAATAGCTCAAGTACAATATACCCATATACATATATATGAATAGTTATAAAAGTAATGTACAAAAAAAGATAGAAAATGTTGATAAGACACATTTCATAAGCTAACCCAGATCAATATGTTACTCAATTTTATGATCAACAACGTGCATCTTGATTTGTATGTCACATAATTTGTATATGCTTTCATTACTTAATTTTTAAAAATATTTCTAGTCAAGGAAAAAGTATGATCTTTATGTCGTCTATAAAGTTTTAAGGATTTTTTTCCTAGAAACCACATTATATTTAGAGTCATTTTGCAAATAACTTTATATTTTCAATTTATACCTAGACCACCTACAAAGTTATTTTTCATTCCAATTAACCACCGACCCCAGTTTGCCCCTAAAATTTTATTGAAATCTCAATAATGCCGTCACCTTTTAGACATTGATGTGGTTAGGGATCTAGTTAAGAGGTGATCACGTGAATTACACGTGAGAATAGGTGGGCATTATTGAAATTTTAGAGAAATTTTAGCAACAAAGTAGAGTCAGGTGTTTGATTGGAATGTAAATGCACTTTGTAGATGATTTATGTATAAATTAAAAATATAAGATAGTTTGTGTAAAATGTCCCTAAATACGAAATGGTTTTTGTTAGAACGTTGTTCGTGCAAGAACATTGTTAGTGCAATATCTCTTGTTTGATTAGTAATAAACTCTCATTTGCTATTGATATATTTTGTGAGATGAAATATTTCAGGTATAAATAGGTATGAGCAAGATGCGGTTCGAAACGATGCAAAAATCAACACTAATGTTGATTTCAGCCTTCAAACCATTGATGGTCAACATTGACCCATTGATGGTCAAGCATCCCATCGATAGTTACAGGAACCAATCGGAGAAAAATAGAAATAGAAGTTGGGATCATCGATGGTCTACAGTGCACCATCAATGGAATACAGGAGCCAATTGATGAATTTCCCGAGACATGAACAGTAACCATCGATGGTCTACAGTGAACCATCAATGGGTGAACAGTATCATTAGTGGTCGGGTTTGCCCATTGATGATGATGACATATTTTAGCAGAATTGATGTTTTAATCTCAGCCGTTCGTCGGTCCGTTTGATCTCCTATTTACACTCAAATTTGGGTATCTCTTTCCTGTCCTATTAAAGTCTATTTAAGGGGAGTTGGAGATCAAAATTAAAGAGAAGTTCACGGAGGCAAATATACAAAAACGAGAGATTTTTTTCTAGGGTTTGAGAGAGAGAGAGAGAGAGAGAGAGAGAGAGAGAGAGAGAGAGAGAGTTGATCAAATTCCCTGAGCCTCGTTCAACTTCTTCTCGGTGCGGTTTTCATTGGAGTTTTAGACAGCGAGAAGGAGTGCCCTACGCTTACATCGCTGCACCGCTTCTTCACGAATCTTCATCTTCATTGATTTGAAGAATGGTTTAATAAAGGCCTGTAAGATTGTTCTTTTTATGCTTTAATTATTTTGGTTGGTTGTATTCAAACTTGTAAGTTTGATGGCACACTCAAGTCGAGGTAATTAAGGGGTTGGCATACTCAAACCAGGGTAATTAAGCTAGCTAGGACTAGGTTTTTTTGTTATTATGAAGAGTTAGGTTAAACGACTGATTTCAGGTAGATTTCAGGGTGCGATCTTTGAAGCCTACCGAATCGGGTTGTGATTCAGGTGCACTCTGGTTATAGTGAGGAAGGCCCTTTGCGAGAAGGAAGAGTGGATGTAGGATTTTAATCCGAACTACTATAAAAATCTCGTGTGTTCCTGTGTTAGTTTACTTTTAGTTTTTCGCTTATTATATTTTCGCTGCTTATTCAGAGTTAGTTGAAAAATTATAGTAACCTTACTCACCCCCCTATAGGCTTGCATCCCAGTTCTAATAAGTGGTATCAGAGCCTCGTTACCCATCTTTAGATATCATAACCTAGGGTAGAGATGTCAAACCTTAACACCGCTTCAATTTTTCCTGAAGGACATGCCGTCAACTGACCCCCCCTCTTTTCAATGGCGTCAACTATACATATTGGAAAGCCCGTAAGAGAGTTTTTCTATTGTCCACTAGTTTTGATGTTTGGGAAAGTGTAGAACATGGGTATAAGGAACCTACTGTTGAGGTAGAAGGTGTTATTGTTGTTCTAACTAAGGATAAGTGGTCTCCACAGACAAAGCGATTTGTTTTATAATTCAAAAGCCATGAATGCTT
>CM022703.1:83480798-83545438 GCA_012295165.1 Asparagus setaceus
CGGAGAAGAAAAGAAACATGAGTTGGGACCATCAATGGTCTACAATACACCATCGATGGTCACAAGGCTACGAGCCAATTGATGATTTTCGAGACATGAGCGGTAACCATCGATAGTCTGATGAAACCATCGACCATCGATGGTGAACGATACCATCGATGGTCGGTTTGCCCATTGATGATGATGGCGTATTTTAGCGGAATTGATGTTTTAATCTTAGCCGTTCATCGACTCGTTTGATCTCCTGCACTTTCAGTTTGGGTATCTCTTCCTATCCTACCAAGGTCTATTTAAGGGAGTTGGAGATCATAATTAAAGAGAAGTTCAAGGAGGCAAATATACAAAAGGAGATTTTTTCTAGGGTTTGAGAGAGAGAGGGGAGAGAGAGAGAGAGATGATCAAATTCCACGAGCCTCATTCAACTTCTTCTCCATCGCTTTTCATTGGAGTTTGAGTCGAAAAGGAGTGCCCTACGCTTACATCGCTACACCGCTTCTTTATGAATCTTCATCTTCATGGATTTGAAGAACGATTTAATAAATGTCTTCAAGATTGTTCTTTTTATGCTTTAATTTTTTTGGTTGGTTGTAAGTTTGACGACGTACTCAAGCCGGGTAATTGAGGGTTAGAGTACTCAAGCCATGATAATTGAGGGTTTGGATAGCTAGGGCCAGGTTTTTTCTGGACATTGTGAAGAGTTAGGTTAGACGACTGGTTTCGGGTAGATTCTAGGGTGCAGTCTTTGAAGCCTACTGAATCATGTTGTGATTCAGATACACTCTGGTCATAGTGAGGAAAACCCTTTGCGAGAAGGAAGAGTGGTCGCATGATTTTGATCCGAATCACTATAAAAATCTCGTGTGTTCCTGTGTTGGTTTGCTTTTAATTTTTCGTTTATTATATTTCTGCTGCTTATTCTGAGTTAGTCGAAAAATTATAGCAATCCTATTCACCCCACTTTAGGTTTGCATTCCAGTTCTAACGGTTTTCAGGAAATAACCCAGTTTTTATCCTCCGCAATGCACTGCAGATTGAATAAACAGCAGCGTTAACTAAAACACTATGACATTAATCTCGCTCTCGCTAGTCTCTACTCTCCTTCTCCCATTGTTTTTTCTATAGGTGGTTGATAAAGTTGAACAAGTTGTCAATCATAGGCACTGAAACTTGCAGGTGATTCCAATTATAGCTTCATCATTCATTCATGTGACTGAAAATGACTAAATAATCAAATTTACCCCTCAAAACATTTGTATAGTCTCAAATCAGGGGGCAAGACCAAGAGCCCATGGATCTCCCACGTTCCATTGCTCCACAAATCCAGGATATGACACGTGCCAACACATAAATAGAATCAATTCAATTGATTGATTTCTCTGTTCTCTATTTTGTTTAGCACTGGGGATCATTTATCAGTTAGCTGTTATGAATCTCTAGGGATTGATTCCTCTGCTATTTTACTATTTGTTGGTAATATAAAAAATGGCAAATAAAAATAAAAAATATAAACAAAAGGGTGTCATGAGTAAGTTATAAGAGATCAGATTTTTTTTGCAGGCCAAGTTGAGAAGTTGAAAGTGCAACTCGTGAGAGCACTGTTGCTCTGTGAAAATGGGTGCTCATAAATATGCATGGTACATTGAATTTGAACTAAATTTAATAAGCATTTGCTTAAGTAATGTTTGGCTCTAATATTTGGATTTTGAGATTCCGATTAATGCAGCATTTTTTAAAATCCTAAAGTTTTTATTATTATCGAATACTATTATGACAGTGAGAGATTGTTCAAATTTGTATGAAAAGCTAGACTTGAAGAGTCAATGACTCATACATGTCATGAACATAGTGTCATGCATGATGCATCTCATCAACAAGAGTTAATCACCATGCACTAATATGTTTGTTTGTAATGAATGGTTGGATGATCTCTACAACTATAGTACTATCTCAAAGAAAGTAAGTATGCAACTATATATAGAAAAATGGAAGAGAATAAAAGAAGAATCAAGCTTCTATATTAAAATTTTCATGTCTTACTACATGGAGAAAGATCATGAACCTTATGAGGAGTCCTCAGTGCATGATACATATTGACAAATTAATCTTGAGAGCTATTCTTTATAAATAGTACAAAATTCATAATATAATTGTCATTACTCTTAATAAACAATTAAGAGAGTTAAAACTTTCGTTCCACTTGTCCATGGCGCCCTATACACATGATGGTCAGCATATCTTGAACTAAATTGTCCATTGTGCTTTTGCTAAGATTGACAAAATCTTGAGACTTGACTTAAATGGATTTTATTCTGCAAATAAACATGAAACATAGATATAGCTGTTGATAATAGTGTTTATAATAGTGTTAGTAGTGGGTTTTTAGTCCCACATTGGTTGTGAGAACACACCTCACCCTCCTCTACTTGTATAAATATATGTGCACACTCAACATTCAATTTAAGGGAAATTTACCCAAGATTCTCTCTCTCTCTCTCTCTCTCTCTCTCTCTCTCTCTCTCTCTCTCTTTTACTTTAACATGGTATCAGAGCTAGAGTTATTTCTCTTACAATAATTTTTTTTACGCTTCTGCGTTCTTTTGCAATATCTCTGCCTTGCTAATTTGTAATAACCTTTTAGGTTCCCTCGACAGGTCAGTCCTAGAACTGATGAGAGAAAGAGCTAATATCCCACTTTGTTGAGATATTAGCTTCAGATTCTTATTTCCTTAGTAAGACTGGAATTCTTATTGTGCTCTAGCTCTCTTGTTGTGCCCTTTGTGCACCGGAGGTGCTGCCAAAATTTTCCACTGCGCAAAGCAAACCGTCTCTCGGTCTCAAGTTAGCGGCATCGCCGTCTCGACGTCTGAACGTCTCAACATCTCAACATTGCTGTTATGGCTCTTTTAGAGAAGATTCCCAAATCACCTTTGCCCCTCAATGATCAAAGTGACTGGGCAGGGTGGTTCACTATTGTCACTAATGCCTTGCGTGGCTCTGGTTTGCTTGAACATCTCACCAGTACGGGACCAGTTCCACCATCCATCAATACTGTTGCTTCATCGGTACTCGCCTCGGCGATAGTGATGTCGATCTTCGACTTTCGTGCTCTCTATGTCAAGGAGAGTTGGTGGCAATTGCAGGAATTTCGTGTTATGGATTATCTCACTCGCTGTGTTGGCTCTGGTCTCACTGTCAAAATTGGTTCGCTTCCCTCTGCTTGGGCCATGTAGAATCGCCTCACTGAGCGTTTCACTGAGTGTTCGGGTGCACGGGAGGTATATCTTCTGCAATGCATTGCTCTACAACGCAAAGATAGTTCCTCTCTGCAGTCCCATTTTGGACAAATGCAAGGTTTTGGGCGAATTACGCTCATGCTTCACGGGCGTAATTCCACATATGAAGACTGGTTAGCTTGGTACGAACGGCGTGAGGTGCATCAACTGTTTCAGTCCCTTCTTGAATATTCAACTATGACTGATCAACTAGTTCATCAGCCTCAATTTTCGACTTTGGCCTCAGTTATGGGAGCTCTCAATGCTTATGAGACGGCGTGACTGCGACTCAATTTGTCAACAGACACTCCTATCTCTTCTCTCGAGGCTGCTCGTGGGGTACCTATCACTGCTCCTGTTATGAATCATACTTCTCCATATGCTCCATCTCCACAGGCTCGATCTAAGCTCTCTTGCAAATATTGCAAGAAGGAAGGACACCGCATTGAGACATGCTTCAAGCTTCATCCTGAGTTAAGTTCCTCAGGTACTGGTCATGGTCGGTGACCCCCTCAGTCTCAACCCTCTCGTACACCAGGATTGCTAGCCAATGCTATACCTTCTACTACTTTAGACTCTACTATTCAAGCTATTGAAAGTCTTCGCCGTCAACTTGATACTTTTCAGCATATCACCTCCACATCTGCCTCACAAATCTCTGGTATGCATTTTACTGGTTCTTCAGCTAATCCTTCGGTCTCTGGTATGAATGATCTCTGGATTTTTGACTCTGGCTGTTCCTTTCATATGACTTGTAATGCTCACTTTTATCATCTGTCTTCACTTCATCTTCTCTTCCCCCCATCTACACAGCTGCTGGACAACCATTGTCCATTACTCAGTATGGCTCTATTACTCCATAAAATGATCCATCTAGTCGTTTAACACTTGGTCCCGTCTATGTGGCTCCTAAGCTGTGCTTGAATTTAATTTCTATTAGCTCTTTATGTATAGCTGGCCTGTTTATCTCATTTTCTTCTGATACTTGTATTGTGCAGGATCCACAGACGGGCAAGACGGTTGGGGTGGATCGTAGGAGGCACAAGCTGTATTTTCTGGAATATTTTCATCTTCCAGAGTCCATACGTCCACGTTCTCTTGTTGCTTCTGTTCGTTCATCAAAACCCTCTACCTCGCTTCCTGCCAATTTGTGGCATAGACGACTTGGTCATGTGTCTAATAAAAGGCTGAAGAGTCTTATTCAGTCTGGGGTACTTGGTCCTGTATCATCTAGTTCTAGTATTGAGTCATGCACTGGTTACAAATTGGCTAAATTCACTGCTTTACCATTTAAAATGAGTACATCTGAATCCACTTCCTTATTTGATTTAGTACATTCTGATATTTGGGGGCTAGCTCCTTTGCCTTCTTCATCTGGCTACTTATATTATGTTAGTTTTATTGACGATTTCTCTCATTTTACATGGGTTTACCTTCTTAAGAATCGCTCTGACGTGCTTACTGCTTATCAAGCCTTCACTACTATGATTTTCACTCAATGGCATCTCGTATTAAAGTTTTCCGTTCTGATTGTGCCAAAGAGTACCTATCCTCTACCATGCGCTCTATCATGTCCTCTCATGGGACTATCTTTCAACAGTCATGTCCCTACACTCATGAGCAAAATGGTGTTCTTTGAGCATAAATATCATCATATCCTTAATACTGCTCGATCCATGCTCATTTCTTACACTGTTCCTCGTCGTTTCTGGGCTGAGGCCATTCTCACCGTGACTCATGCCATTAATATCACCCCATCTAGCTCTCTTTCTGGTGCTACTCCTTATAGTCGTGTTTATACTCATCCTCCTCGTTATGATCTAGTCCGCATTTTTGGTTGTCGATGTTTTGTTCTTCTGCCATCTCACGAACGTGATAAATTGTCTCCCAGAGCTGTTTCTTGTGTCTATTTAGGAATTAGTTCGAAACATCGAGGTTATCGTTGTTATGATCCAGCAACTCGTCGAGTTCATATATCTCGTCATGTTCAGTTCGAAGAGGATTCTTCATATTATTCTGCTTCTGATGACTTTAATTTCCTCCACTCAACTGATCATGCTTCCCCATCAGCTGCATCACCCACTTCTTCACCTCAGTTTTCCTTTCGAGATCTCCCTGACATCTCTCCCTCTCCTTCTATTGACTCTTCCTCACCCGAGCCTTCTCTTACACCATCTGATCCCTATTCCATGGACACAGCTCTCACTCCAGAACATACTGTTGATCTCCGCTTTCGCCGACATCTTCCGCTGAGGTTCCTCTTGCTTTTCGTCGAGGCAAACGCCCATATGTCATGCCCGCCTCGGATGCTTCGCATTTCCTATTCACCTATTTTTCATAATTTTCTTGCTGCCATTCATACTACCGTTGAACCAAAGTCCTTTCAAGAGGCAGTTCAAATTCCATAGTGGCGACAGGCTATGGCTGAGGAACTTCAAGCCTTTCAGCAAACTCATACCTGGGATGTTATTCCCTGTCCTCCTGGGATCTCTCTTATTGGCAGTAAATGGATTTATAAGTTCAAGTTTCATCCTGATGGCACCATTGAGCGTCGGAAAGCTCGTTTAGTGGCTCGAGGTTTTACTCAGCAACAAGGTATTGATTATGAGGAGACCTTTGCTCCTGTTGCTCAAATGCCCACTGTTCGTACTCTCCTTGCGGATTATTTGCGCTCATCGTTGGCCCTTATATCGGATGGATGTTAAAAATACTTTTCTTCATGGCTCTTTATCTGAGACAGTATATATGCAACCACCTCCAGGGTCTAATATTTCTCTGGGACATGTTTGTCTCCTTCGTCGTGCTGTTTATGGTCTCAAGCAGGTACCCCGCGCTTGGTTTGAGTGTTTTCGTGATGTCGTGCTCAAGGCGGTTTTATGAAAAGTCATCAAGATGCTTCTCTGTTTGTTCGTACTACCTGCATGGTAGAGTTTTATTACTCATCTATGTAGATGATATGATCATTACGGTGATGATGTGGCTGGTATACAATACGCAAAATCTCAGTTGCAACAACAGTTCCACATGAAGGATCTTGGATCTCTACGGTATTTTCTTGGTCTAGAAATCTCTCAAGGCCCACGGGGTGTATCTTGTCTCAAGCGAAGTACCTCGGATATTCTCGATCGGTGAGCTAGCGGCGATGCAACTGTCGATACTCACTCCAACAGAATGTCAAACTTCGCTCTACTGATGGTGAGCCTCTATCCGATCCTACCCGATATCGACATCTTGTTGGTCAGTTGGTCTATTTGTGCATCTCTTGACCAGATATCTCTCATGCTGTTGGTATTGTCAGTCAATTTGTTAGTGCCCCACGTTACGTACACTATCTTTGCCTTATTACGGATTCTTGGTATCTCGGTACTAGCACTCGGTCTCTTCTGTTTCCTGCTACATCCAAGTTAGAGCTTTGTGCATATTCTGATGCTGATTGGGCTGGTGATCCCACTACTAGGAAGTCTACCACAGGTTATTATATATTTCTTGGTGATTCTCTTATTTCCTGGCGGAGTAAGAAACAAGATGTTGTTGCTCTTTCCAGCACCGAGGCAGAGTATCGTGCAATGTCCACAACAGCTAAAGAGATTATTCATCTTCGTCGTCTTCTCAGTGATTTCGGTATTTCTGTTTTGACTCCTACTCCTCTATACTGTGATAATAAAAGTGCCATACAGATTGCTAATAATCCAGTATTTCATGAGAGGACCAAACACATTGAGATCGACGCTCATTTTATCCGTCAACAAGTTATCAAAGATAAAACAATTCTACTGCCTCATGTCTCATCCGCCGACGAGCTTGCAGATTTCTTCACAAAAGCCCTGCCTGTTCATCGGTTCTAGTTTCTTATACGCAAACTCACTTTGTTTGATCCACCATGAGTTTGAGGGGGGCTGTTGATAATAGTGTTTATAATAGTGTTAGTAGTGGGCTTTTAGTCCCACATTGGTTGTGAGAACACACCTCACCCTCCTCTACTTGTATAAATATATGTGCACACTCAACATTCAATTTAAGGGAAATTTACCCAAGATTCTCTCTCTCTCTCTCTCTCTCTCTCTTTTACTTTAACAATAGCACATGAATGAACATGATCAGTGAGATGAACATGCCTGTTTATAGGAATCTCTAGAAGATAAATAAGCATGCATGATCATGAGTGTTGCTTGATACCATTAGTCCTATTATCTACTGATTATATGGAGCATGTCCATATGCGTTCATGAATAAATAAATAAATATATATATATATATATATATATATATATATATATATATATATATATATATATATATATATATATATATATATATATATATATATATATATATATATATATATATAGCAAGGTTCCTATAAACTTAAGTTGATAGGAGGAATGTCCACCAACTTTTATATCCATTGATCTTGCCTTGAGATCCGTGAAACCAAGATGCACACAAATCTCAAAGTGGGCTTTATATCTTTCACGGATCCTAAGACAACATCAATGGATAGAAAAGTTGGTGAATATTCCTATCAACTTAAATTTATAGGAGCTTTGCTATATATATATATATATATATATATATATATATATATATATATATATATATATATATATATATATATATATATATATATATATATATATATATATATATATATATATATATAACAAGGCTCTATAAACTTAAGTTGATAGGGAGGAGTGTCCACCAACTTTTATATCCATTGATCTTGTCTTGAGATCCGTAAAATCAAGATACACACAAATCTCAAAGTGGGCTTTATATCTTTCACGGATCCCAGGTAACATCAATGGATATATAAAATGAGTTTATCTGAGGCTAGAAAACTCAAAAAAATCCACCCAAGGGACCTATTTGTAAAAATCAGGCTACATGCATTATGAGTTTCAAAATGAAATACTACACAGGGGTTTACATGCAACTAACCCAAATTATAACGGTCATTCTCCTTAAGAATATATATATATATATATATATATATATATATATATATATATATATATATATATATATATATATATATATATATATATATATATATATATAGATTTTAATGGGTATCATTGACATATGAGGATTCCCTCATATCTGTTGGCGATGAATACAATTAGTATGATTTTAATAAAATAAGAGGCATTCTCTCATACTTTATTCTCTCTCCTACACTTGGTGGAGATTGTGCCACCTAAGCGTATATGAGGAAAATCCCTCATATGTCAATGATACCCATTAATTTCATATATATATATATATATATATATATATATATATATATATATATATATATATATATATATATATATATATATATATATATATATATAAGTGGGTATTATATGTCAATGAGGAGATTCCCTCATATGTTGCTTATGTGGCACAATCTCCACCAAGTATGTTTCTCTCTCTACTTTATGGCTTGATGGTGATTGTGCCACATTAGCATCTATGAGGTAATCCCTCCTTGACACATATGATACACATTTATCTCACACACACACACACACACACACACACATATATATATATATATATATATATATATATATATATATATATATATATATATATATATATAAAGCTCCTATAAACTTAAGTTTATAGGATAAATATACACCAACTTTTCTATCCATTGATGTTGCCTTGGGATCCATGAAAGATATGAAGCCCATTTTGAGATTTGTGCATTTCTTGATGGAACAAATCTAAAGGCAACATCAATGGATAAAAAGTTAGTGTATACTATTTCCTATACACTTAAATTTATAGGAGCTTTGCTATATATATATATATATATGAGATAAATGTGTATCATATGTCAAGGAGGGGATTCTCTCATAGATGCTAATGTGGCACAATCGCCATCAAGCCATAAAGTAGGAGAGAGAAACATACTTGGTGGAGATTATGCCACATAAGCAACATATGAGGAATCCCTCATTGACATATGATACCCATATATATATATATATATATATATATATATATATATATATGAGATTAATGGGTATCATTGACATATGAGGAGATTTTCCTCATATACTTAGGTGACACAATCTCCACCAAGTGTAGGAGAGAGAATAAAGTAGGAGAGAGAATGCCTCTTATTTTATTAAAATCATACTTGGTGGAGATTATGCCACATAAGCAACATATGAGGAATCCCTCATTGACATATGATACCCATATATATATATATATATATATATATATATATATATATATATATATATATATATATATATATATATATATATATATATATATATATATATATAAAAGGAGAATGGCTGTTATATATTGGGTTAGTTGCATGTAAACCCCTGTGTAGTATTTCATTTTGAAACTCATAATGCATGTAGCCTGATTTTTACATATAGGTCCCTTGGGTGGATTTTTTTTTTTGAGTTTTCTAGCCTCAGATAAACTCACTTTACTAATGCCAAAAGTGCACCGGGTTAAAATAGTCAAAAAAATTCACCAAGAGGCAGAGGCGGATTTAGCTTGGGGGTAGTGGGGGCAATTGCCCCCACTGACCCCAAACTTTTTTTTTAGTATTAGGTCCAAAAATTTTTAATACACATCAAAATCATATACCCAAATGGGCTGAACTCGTTACCCAAATCGCAAACCCAATACCCAATCCAAACCCTAACTCTCAAACTCTCTCTCCCTTCTCACTTTCAGCCGACTCTCTCTCTTTCTCTCTCTCAGACCTTCACCTTTGGCTTCTCCCTTTCTCTGTGCGCCAGGCTGCCAACGGCAAACCACGAACGCTAGTCTCGAAGGCTCGAACGACAGAACTCGTTGCCGCCGCTGCCCTTTCCCGCCTCCACCGCCCGCTGGAATTTGGGTCGCCGTCATCTCCCGAAGCCGCCGGCCCTCCTCAAAGGTAATTTTTGGCTTTTTAGTTTTTAAACTACTTAATTTATTTATTTACTAGTTTAGCACTTATAAACTATTTTTAATCTTTAAATAGTTAATTTGTTCAATTTAGTTTAATTAAGTAGTTTAATTAGTTTAGTTAAGTTAATTTTAATTTAATCTTGTTCAATTTTAATTAATTTAGTTGATTTTAGTTTAATCTTGTTCAAATTGAGTTAATTTTAGTTAACTTTAGTGAACTTTAGTTAATTTAATTAATTTTAGTGAATTTAGTTAATTAAGTTAATTTTAGTTTAATCTTGTTCAATTTTAGTTAATTTTATTTAATTTAGTTAATTTTAGTTTAATCTTGTTCAAATTTAGTTGATTTTAGTGAATTTTATTTAATTTAGTTAATTTTAGTTTAATCTTGTTCAAATTTAGTTAATTTTAGTTAATTTTAGTGAATTTTATTTAATTTAGTTAATTTTAGTGAATTTTAGTTTAATCTTGTTCAATTTTAATGAATTTGAGTAGGTGCGTGCTTGTTAATAACTTAGATACTTATGTTATTGTTTGCATTCTAGATTCTAGTCATGGAGAAGTTTTTTAAAAGAAAGTGTTGTGAGGAGCAACCATCTATTCCTCAACCATCTTCTTCAAATAATTTATGTTTAGAAGTTGACTTGAAGGATCTTCCGGCGGATCCTGGAAAAGGCCTAGAATTTTAGACTATCATCCTAATCGTCGAGATGAAATCCGTAGAGCATACTTGCAAAAATGACCATGTCAACCACGGGAACATAATTTCCCACAAAAGAAACATGGAAAAGTTTTACGGTGTTTCAATTCTAGTTGGTTTGATGAATTTGGGAATTGGTTAGAATATAGTATCTTAAAAGATGCAGTATATTGTTTATGTTGCTATCTTATGAGACCAGAACTTGGAGAACAAGGTGGTGGTGATGCATTTGTTGCCGAAGGATTTTCAAATTGGAAAAAAAGAGAGGTTACAAGTTCATGTTGGTGGTCCAAATAGTTCTCATAATGAAGCTTGGAGGAAGTGTGAAGCACTAATGAATCAAAAGCAACATATTGAGGTTGCCATTGCCATACAATCGGATCAAGCTAAAAGAGATTATCGCATTCATTTAACGGCGACAATAGATTGTGTTCGGTTTCTTCTACGTCAAGGGTTGGCATTGCGTGGTCATGATGAAACTCAAGATTCAACTAATCAAGGAAACTTTCTTGAACTTCTTCATTTTCTTGCAGATCACAATGAGACCATTGACAAGGTTTTAAAAGGTGCTCGTGGGAATCTGAAACTAGTAGCACCTAGTCTTCAAAAAGATATTGTAAATGCTGCAGCTAGTTTGACCACCAGTGCGATTATCAATGATCTTGGAGATGACTTATTTACAGTTTTAATTGATGAATCTCGTAATATATATCAAGGAGCAAATGGCCATTGCTTTGCGTTATGTGAATGAAAAAGGATGCGTCGTTGAGTGTTTTCTTAGTCTTGTACATGTTTCTAACACGAATGCTCTATCACTTAAAGAAGCTTTGGAGTCAGAATTTGCGAAATATGGTTTGAGCTTATCAAGATTGCGGGGTCAAGGCTACGATGGAGCTAGTAATATGTAAGGGGAGTTCAATGGACTCAAAAGTTTGATATTGAAAGAGAATGGATCCGCCTTTAACGTGCACTGTTTTGCGCATCAACTTCAATTAGCACTTGTTGCTATTGTCAAAAAGCAAGTTGAAATTGCTTTGCTATTCAATTTGGTCACTAGTTTGTGTAATGTTGCCGGTGCCTCTTGTAAGCGTCGAGATATTCTTCAAGAAAAATAAATTAGGAAGATAAAAGAAGCATTAGAAATGGGTGAAATACCTAGCGGACGTGGCTTGAATCAAGAAGCTACTCTTAAAAGGGCAGGGGACACTCGTTGGGGCTCACATTATGGTACATTGCTTAATCTAATCGTCATGTTTTCTTCTGTGGTTGATATTCTTGAGATCATTGAGGAAGATGGTACAAGTTTAGAGCAAAGAGGTGAAGCTTGTGCATTGTTGAGTTCTATCCAAACTTTTGAATTTGTCTTCAACTTGCATTTGATGAAGACCATACTTGGAGTTACTAATGAGTTGTCTCAAGTACTCCAAAGAAAGGATCAAGACATTGTAAATGCTATGACATTAGTTAAAGTGTCAAAGCGTCGACTACAATTAATGAGAGATGATGGATGGAGTTCTTTATTTGAGGAAGTTTGTTTATTTTGTGAGAAGAACAATATCATTGTCGTTAGAATGGATGAGATATTTATTCCTCAAGGAAGGTCGAGGCGTAGAGTTGAGCAAGTTACAAACTTGCACCGTTTTCAAGTTCAGCTATTCTATCAAGTCATCGACATGCAACTCCAAGAACTAAACAATCGGTTCACAGAGTCAAATACCGAATTGCTCCTTTGTATAGCATGTTTGAGCCCGCAAGATTCATATTTTGCTTTTGATAAACAAAAACTTATCCGGCTCGCCCACTTCTATCCTTCAGAATTCTCCTCAGTTGATATTATGGCACTTGATGGGCAACTTGAGAATTATATTATAGATGTGCAATTAGATGATAAATTTTTAAATCTAAAAGGAATTGGTGATCTTTCTGCAAAGTTGGTAGAGACAAAAAAGCATGTTGTATATCATTTAGTATATCTTCTTTTGAAGTTATCTTTGATATTACCAGTTGCTACTGCGACTGTGGAAAGAACATTCTCTGCAATGAATATAGTGAAGAATCGAATGCGCAATCGCATGGGTGATGACTGATTGAATGATTGTTTAGTCACTTATATTGAGAGAGATATATTTGATAACATTGACAATGAGAAAATCATACAATATTATCAAAACATGAGAACGCGAAGGGAACAATTGTAAAACTTTTTAACAAAATACTTCTATTGACTATTTTTGTTCATGTACATATATGTCTGCTTTGTTTTGGTGTGTTAATACTTAGTTAAAGTATCATATACTGGTTATATTAGTGATTTTGCCCCTACTGACAAAGTTTTCTGGATCCGCCACTGCCAAGAGGTCTATTTGCCAAAATCAAACTACACGAATATTTCTAAAGCGTGACACTGCAAGGGGGTCTATGTGCAACTAAACCTTATAATTTTGACAATAAACAAGGGAAAGGTTAAACGTAACTTAAGAATAAAAGAACTATACATACGAATTAATTGCTTCTTACCCGGAAGCGATAAGTTGGAAATGTATACACAAATAGGGCTCTATTTTCTCCCCATATCAATTATCAAGAAGTTGGATGGTGATGAGCATTCTCTCGACTTTTTGTAGATTTTTCTCACACAAACCTCTCTATTCTATTTAGCTCAGAAAAATACTCTTGTACTATTTTTATGAGCAAGGCTCTATAAACTTAAGTTGATAGGGAATAGTCATCCACCTTTTCTATCCATTGATGTTGCTTGGGATCCGTGAAAGATATAAAGCCCATTTTGAGATTTGTGTGCATCTTGATTTCACGGATCTCAAGGCAAGATCAATGGATATAAAAGTTGGTGGACACTCCTCCCTATCAACTTAAGTTTATAAGGCCTATTTTTTTTTTTGTGTGTGTGCCAAATCTAAGATAATTTAGAAAAACTTTAGTCAAATCTTAGATAGTACAAGATAAGGATTTGCAAGATGTCACAAGTGTTCTCTTCTAAACTGACCAAAATACCTCAATATATTTTGACAGAAAACCCCGAAAAAGTTTAAAAGTTTTGGCACTTCATCCAGAAATCTAAACTTGTGACCTTTCGCCCTTAAAAATATGAAAATTAAAAAAAAAAAATTCAAATACACAACTCCTTGAAAATCTGAAAACTACAAACCCCACTCTCCAGAGAATTTTAAATTTTCAAAAATCTTTCTAAAAAATTTGAAAATAGCAAACGTCCCCTTAAGATTTGAAAATAACAAACAATCCCCTGACAAAGCTGAATATTGCAAAGAACCCTTTAGAAATCCAAAATTACCAAAACTACCAAAACCCTTAAAATCTAAAATTTTCAAAAGGCCCTAAAAAATCTAAAACTACAAACACACCCTTAAGATTGAAAAATACAATCAGATATGTTTGTAATATTTGAGGAGTTGTTTGTAATTTTTGTATTTTAGGGTCTATTTGTAATTTTAGATTTTCAAGGGGTTGTTTGTAAATTCAACTTTTAAGGTTTATTTGCAATTTTTAATTTTTATGGGGTTTTGCAATTTTAGGTTTTGGGGTTTTTCTTATAACTTTTGATTTTCAAGGGCTTATTGTAATTGTTCATATTTTTAGGGCTTTGTAATTTTCAAATCTTAAGGGATGTTTGCAATTTTATATTTTAAGGAGGGCTATTTATAATTTTGGATATTATAGAGTCATTTGTAACTTTCAAATCTTAAGAAGATGTTTGCAATTTTTAGATTTGTAGGGGACTTTTTGTTCGCATATATTTTAGGGTTTTTTTTTTAATTATCAGATTTTTGTGTGTGTTGGGGGGGGGGGCACTTTTTGTTCTGTTTTGGGGGCAATTCATGATTTTCAAATAGGGTGATATGAGGGTTATATATGCAAAAACTCCTTTTGTGTATTATTACTAGCCTTGAGGGTATTTTTGTCCATGTAAAATTATGTGGGTAATGTTGTTATGGGGGTTAAGTGCAAAAAAAATCAAAATCTTTTGGCCGTTTTCTAATATATGCAATGTTATTGAGGGTTTAATCATAGTTTTAAATTTTTTTTTGGGGGGGGGTTTGCAAATCGTTGAAACTTATTAGGGGTTTAGTGAAGTTTAACCTTAAATAATTTTTTTTTTGAGGAAAATACATATTTGGTGCACATAACAACAATACAAACAACCACAACTACTGCGCCTTTGGCGCACATGGGAATGGAACCGAGACTTCCCCATGGGGAAGCGACACGGCTTTGTCACATGACCTACTGGGCTGACCCCACCCTTAAATAAGTTTGAAAAATCAATTTTTGCAAAAGAAAGTCTATCAAATTAAAAACTCACTTTAGGATTTTGATATAGAAAACCTATGAAATTAGAAGCTTAGTCTGATAAAACTTTTGAGAGAATTCCATAACTAATTGTATTCATATTTCTACTACAAAGTTTTGAGAGAACATTAATTTGACCAAAGCTTTTGAGAAATCTAGTTATTATGACATGTCAACAATGTAAGAGACTTATAATTAACATACATATTTACCAATTCAAAGCATCATATCCTAAGATTCTCACGAGTCTCTAATCATAAGGAAGTGTATGCTAATGAATAACGTGTAGAAAGAATAATTAGTTGGTGTAGAAAGTCTCTTTAGAAGTACAACTTATATATTCAATGATCAAGGGATACTTATACAATCGTCAGCAATTTTTAAGAATTTAATCATTTACATCATTTCTTCAAGAGTTCCATAGCATCTCTGTCCTTAGTTAAAAATTAGGAATTGCATATTTATATATACTTTTTGTACACATCTTTTAGTTTTGGTTAATTATGTACCAGGAAATTTTATCTATTACCTTTGAGAATTGAAAAATTTCCTTTTTCTTGGTGCATATTGGCTCTTTTAAGCTTTAACCACTTAGATTTTGTTATATAACTCGACATCTTATACAGTTTTTTTTTCAATTAGTTAAATTATTCAATGACTTTATAAAGAACCATGTTGATTCATGTTGTTATTTTTTCCTCTCGAACAGATGACGTTGATTGCCATCCGAAGAAATTCATTAGTATGTACTTGACTAGCTAAACTTGTAGAATAACTCGAAAATATGACATATTTTGGAAATAAAATGACTTGGTGCATAAAGCAATTTTTCATTACCAAAAGGATTGCATGCTAAAATATTTCAAAGCCGGGAAAAAGTGAAGAAATATATGATGTATAGTTGTAAAAGTTGTTAGTTTAGTAACTAAAAGCCACATAATAAATTATTCCCAGCATTTAACTGAAACCTTAACAATGAGCTTGAGAGTTATGGCGTTCGGCTATAATTTAAAAGGGAGAAGGAAAAAAAAAAAAAAAAAGAAAAGAAAAAATGGACAGTAGCCGAAGGGTAGGATAACTAAAGAAATAGGGACTAGTCTAAAGTTGCACGTGGGTGGGGGAGGGAGAGAGAGTCGGAGGAATTTGTTTAAATGAAGGATTGTGGGCCCATTTAGCATCTTTCTCTACTCCACCAACCTCACTTCTCTTTATAAAAGGCCAAAAGGACAAAAAAAAAAGATTATATAAAATATTTTATATTGAAAATTGTATAGTACGCAAGATTACATGTGTTTCAGTAAATTTTATAGTGATTATTTAGGCTTTGTTTGGCTTTCAAGGTGTTTTTCTTGTTATGTTTTTCTAGAAAAACATATTGGTGTTGTGTTTTTTCTCCTAAAGTATTTTAAAAATACCATTGTGATTTTTTAAAAAAGTATTTTTTAAATATCATCAAACACTAGTTCCAATCCTTATCAACACCGATATCCTTCCTGCCGCCACCATCACCACCGCCACCATTACCGACGAAACCACACAACGTTGGTGACCGGTGCCGGCGACTTAAAGGTATATTGAAACTCTCTTATTTATTTCATTATTTTTTACCTTCAACAATCAGTCTTCAAGGTTGATTTGCAGAGAGAGAACAGCCAAGAACATTTCACAGGAATCAAATTCCCCAAAAAAAAAAAAAAAAAGAAAGAACGGCCAAAAACGTTTCCCCCTAGCAATAAATGTGAACCTAAAGTTGTAAGTATACAACAATCAAGTTATAGTATAAAAATTATCGATCCCACGAGGAAGTCATTGTAAGAGTTAATCAAAATCGGTTCTTATATTGTGTGTGCGACAATTAGGAGTAGTGAAACAAAAAAAATGTGATGGATTGTGGAGAGATTTGAGAGTGATTGTGAATATGTGCAAAATAAAACAAAATGAGTTTGAGAGAGGAAAGATAAAGAGTGGTGAATAAAATAAAGGAAAAATAAATAAGGTAATAAAGGAAAAATAAAAGTTAAAAATAAAAGGCAAGAGTAAAGAGGAAGATCAAGAAGGTAAAATATAGATGATTAATTAAAGATATGAGGAATTTAGAATAGATCCACTTAGTTAATCTCAATCTTATGTGAATAAGTTGGATATAAAAGCTAGTTTCAAATAATTTCTAGAGTTCCCATAAATATTAGCCACATTTAGAAAAGGGTAATTCCCTAGAGGGTTCTAGCCTCAAGGTGAATTAAAGAAAACAAAATAAAACAAATAAAGAGGAATCTAGAAAGTAAGAATAAATAGGAAAATAAACAAAATAAATAAAAAGTAAGAATAAAGAGGAAGATCAAGAAGGTAAAATATGGAGGATTAATTAAAGATATGAGGAATCTAGAATAGATCCACTTAGCTAATCTCAATCTTATGTGAATAAATTGGATATAAAAGCTAGTTTCAAATAATTTCTAGAATTTTCATAAATATTAGCTTCCCATTTAGAAAAGAGCAATTCCTAGAGGGTTCTAGCCTCAAGGTGAATTAAAGAAAAAACAAAGAAAATAAAAACTAAATCCAAGAGGGTTCTAGCCTCAAGGTGAATAGTGCAAGAAATAAAATCTAAGCTATAAAGTAAATACAAGAAAGTAAAGACAAGAAAGTAATTGTAAGAAATTAAATGCGAGAAAGTAAAGACATGAATGTAAATCTACTCTACAAAGCATTAAATAAGTAAGAAAAAGATATTACAAGAAAAGAAAAGGAATAAAAAGCAAACTCTCATCTTCATCTTATCTTCATCTTCATCCTCTTTTCATCCTTGGACAAAGAGAAAAAGGAAATATGAAGGGGTGAAAATATTTTTATTAATTGTAACTAAAAGTTATAAATTTGAAAGGTCTTCTCAATTAAAAGTAACCCTACTCTCCAAAAGAAGTTATTATAAAATATTTCATACTCAAAACCCTCACTTTCTACCCCTATTTATAGCCTACAGCAATGAATGAGAACCCTTGGATGAAACTTGGAGATCAAGGATTAAAATCCAGCCCTAAATCTGAAATCTGCTGCAAACCAACCAAGGGGCCAACCGATTGGCCAACCAAGGGGCTGATCGAGGGGCCGACCAAGGGGTTTGCAGCAGGTTTTTAATTTTATTGATTTTTAGACCCGATTTCTTCATGGATCATTGAGCTTTCTTGGGCCTTCTTTTGTATTTATATTTGGGGTTTAATAAATGGTAGAAAATCAGGAAGTTTGAGTCTTTTGGGCTTTTATTCATTATTTCTTCATTAACCTACAAATTAAGATAAAAATATTTATTAGTGGTATATTTATTTATATAAGATAGATGATGAGGGTATAAAATTGTAATAAAAATATAATTATTAGCAATCCACAAATAAAACAGTCTCTAAGCAGAAAAATTCAACAATTTCTCAGATTACTTTTGTGTAAATTTACGTTTTGAGATCAATAAATCCTAGAGCAGCCTCATCTCAGATTACATCACAAATAACTCAAAATTCTTCCAAAATTTCTCAGATTAATCAGTAAAAGTTGATCTCAAAACATTGATAATAAAATTGATCAAATGTTGGAGGAATCAAAGATAAAACAAAATAATAAGAGAAGAGGAGTAAGGAGAAGAGGAGAAAGAGTATACCTTCTAATGAGAGATTAACAGTAAAAGGAGGACAATGGGCGGGCGACTTCGTCAGAGATAAGCGATCTAGCCTCGGCGAAGACAACGGCGCATGCACGGCGATGCACTTCATTGGAGCGGTAGTGGCTGCGATCTACTGGGAGGAGATGACGACAGCGATGGGACTCAGAGGAGACGGAGATGGTGACGGCGATGGGACTTGGAGAAAACCGCGACGGCGACGGGACTTGGGGGAGACGGCTACAAAACTTCGTGGTCGCGAGACGAGGCGGCGATCTGGAGATGGTAAGGAGGAGGTCTGGAGTTGGGGGTCGATGTTTTGGGGGAAATGAAAACCCTAGGCTTAAAATAACTTTTTGTTGTTTTGAGAAAAGCGTTGAAATTCTGGGTTGGTTGGGTTTTAGGATAGACAAACAGATTAGTTCAAACGTGTTCTGTTTCTTTTTTAGCAGAAACAAAACATAAACGCCACAAGCACCCTGGTTACCAAACGTAGCCTTAACTATTTACATTGATTTTTACTGTTTGCACTTAATTTATGTCATGTTTGCACTGATTTGAAATGACGGACTGACATGTATCACATTCTTCTTTATCTACCAAAAAACATACCATAACTAAAAGATAATGTATTCCGCTCTCACTTTCTAGCATGTTCTTATAATGAACTATTTGCATTGATTTCATCATTTAGATTGATTTTATGACTTCTTTAATATTGCAATTGTGTATTTAATTCTTTGTATAACTTCATGTAATTGGATATGATTAAGAGTCTATCACCATTAGGAGATAGAGTCTCATCGTGATGAAAAGCTTGTATCCTATTCAAATTAGGAAATTATTCTAGAAATATTGTTTTGGTTTCAATATATATATATATATATATATATATATATATATATATATATATATATATATATATATATATATATATATATATATATATATATACTCTTTATTGTTGTAGAAAAACCAAGGAGGGAGAACCACTATTCTTGTAATATAGGGCTAACAGAGTGCGCTGCCGGATTCAAAAGTATTGTGCGAGAGGAGAGAGTTTCGTAATTTTTTTCATCCAAAAGATTGCAACAACGAGAGGAGAGAGTTTCACAATCTTTGTCCGTCCGAAAGATTGTAAGGAGAGGGTTTTGGAGAGAATATGAGAGTGCGGCTACTTCTGTGAGGCTGAGAGACTGAAAGACTAGAGATGAGTGATTTCTCTTATAATTCTTCCTCTACATAGTGAATTTCTGTATTGTGCCCTGTGGATGTGGGTCGAACTTTATGAACCAAACCATATTAAATTTTAGTGTTCTTTTTCTTAATTGTGAATATTTTCAATCTTGTGGACTGTGGTTGGCTTTCAGGTTGCGGAGATTGTAGTAAGGAGGAGTGAAATTCCCAACATTTCGTTGATTTGAAATGACTGTTATGTGTGTCACATTCTCCTTCTTACATGTATGATTTTCTAGCATATGTTTTCAGGATTTAAAAAATCTTATAGAGAGCTTTCTATAAAGGTCATATAGAAATGACATTAACTATAAATTTTAATCAAGACTAAATAGCTCTTACATACCTTATAACTTGTCACACTTTGCGCTTATATAACCTTATTTGTTTTTCAAAGTACGCACATATCCTAAATTGTTTAAAATTAACACAAATATTATAGTATACTTCATTATGCAAATATGAAAAACTCCATCCGAGTATTCTAATATGACACTTAGAAACAATTAGCATGTGATTGTCATATGAAAACATTTTGATAAAAATTTCATGTTTGCAAAATAAATGGTACTAAGATGTCAATTTTATATAACTTAGGGTATATAAATTCTGCAAAAAATAAATAAGAATATATAAGTGAAATGTGAGGGAAACTATAATATATTTAAGTTCAATCTAGCCTTTAATCAATATAATCAACGTAACAAATCGGTGTAAATAACTAAAATATCAATAGATACCAAGTATTGAACGCTATATGCTTCTTTCTTGTATACATATGATTTTTACATAGAAACCTCTAAGTGTTTTTTCTTTTTTTTTTTGGGAAAATTGTGTCAAGACCTTAGAAATGAGAACTTCATGTGGCCTAGCATCACATATTAATTCTCATATGGTTTAGCCCCTAAAAACAGCCGAAAATGAGGTCCATCCCCTAAAGCTTAATAGTACCCCATATGTATACATATTTCACTCTAATCAATGTTACAGAAGGTGCTAGACGGACTAGGCGATCGGTAGGGGCCTAGCATACAAGCTTAGGTGTTTGCCTATTTTTTAATTTCTTTAATTATAATAATGCATAAAAATATGTATTAAGTTCATATAAAATTGCAAAAAATATAAACAACAATCTTAGATCCATAATCAACCATGCATAAATACTAAATTGAACTAAAATTAAATCAAGACAAATAAAAGATTGAAATAAATCGCATAACTTGATCTATTAAGTGTTAACATCTATTTAGTCTTCTCTGAATCTCTTCTATAAGACTATATCTAAAATTGAACAAGATTTTAATCTCAACTATTAATTAAATAGATTGAGCAGTGAATAAAATTGAACTAAAATTGAACAAGATTAAACTAAAATTAACTAAAATTAGAAATTATGAATAAAATTGAATAAGATTAATTAATTAATTAAACTAAATTGAACAAGATTAACTATTTAGCCTTCTCTTCATACAAAATTAGCCTAGAATTGAACAAGATTATTATTAACTACATTAAAACAGTTTATAAGTTAAAAGCAGTTTAAAATAAAAAAATTCATAAATTTACCTGGTGGCACTGTGGGTGTCCAGGAGGTGGTTGAGGCGGTTGCAGTGGGCCGGCCTAGCTTGGAGTGGAGAAGATGCGGGGAGGAGGTGGAGAGGAGGAGAGAGAGAGATGAGAGGGAGAAGTTGAAGGTGGGGTGGGCTGTGTTTTGGTCACAGAGGGAGGGAAGTGGAGGAGAAGTTGGAGGTGGGGTGGGTTGGGGAGAGAACGAGAGAAAACAAAGAGATATATATATATATATATATATATACATATATATATATATATATATATATATATATATATAGAGAGAGAGAGAGAGAGAGAGTATCTTGGTGCTTGAGTGCTTGGTAGTTGAGGTGTATCGATCACATCCACTCCTCAAATGGGGACCACAAGTACATGGGTTGAGAGTGGATGTGATTGATACACCTCACTACAAGCATCAAAAATGGTGCTTGGTACCAAGCATACCCATATTTCTCATATATATATATATATATATATATATATATATATATATATATATATATATATATATATATATATATATAGCAAGGCTCTATAAACTTAAGTTGATAGAAAATAGTCATCCACCAATTTTTCTATCTATTGATGTTGCCTTGGGATCCGTGAAAGATATAAAGCCCACTTTGAGATTTGTATGCATCTTGATTTCACGGATCTCAAGGCAAGATCAATGGATATAAAAGTTGGTGGACACTCCTCCTATCAACTTAAGTTTATAGTAGCCTTGCTCTATATATATATATAGCAAGGCTCTATAAACTTAAGTTGATAGAGAATAGTCATCCACCAACTTTTATATCCATTGATATTGCCTTGGAATAGGTGAAATCAAGAGGTACACAAATCTCAAAGATGAGCTTCATATCTTTCCGTATCCCAGGCAATATCAATGGTTAGAAAAGTTGGTGGATGACTATTCCTATCAACTTAAGTTCATAGGAGCCTATATATATATATATATATATATATATATATAGCAAGGCTCCTAAGAACTTAAGTTGATAGGGAATAGTCATCCACCAACTTTTCTATCCATTAATGTTGCATTGGGATCAGTAAAGATATAAAGCCCACTTTGAGATTTGTGTGCATCTTGATTTCACGGATCTCAAGGCAAGATCAATGGATATAAAAGTTGGTGGACCTCCCTATCAACTTAAGTTTATAGTAGCCTTGCTCTATATATATATATATATATATATATATATATATATATATATATATATATATATATATATATATATATATATATATATATATATATATATATATATATATATATATATATATATATATATATATATATATATAAAATAATAATAATAATAATAATAATAACCTTAACATGTACACTATAACCTTAACATGTATGGCCTAACCTTAATAGATATATTAGAACCTTAACAGTACATCATAACCTTAGCATGTGTGCCATAACATCAATTGCATGGTGAGATCGTCATGATATTTTCCTCTTTTCATTATAAAATTATATATCCCCTTCTTCTCTTTATCTTCATGATGCCAATTTTGCATAAATACTTATTCTCTTAGGATATGGAATGTCCATCATCACTATTGATAATAGGAATACTTCACTAAGGAATATTTGCATTTATAATAGGTTATCTAAGTAAAATCCAATGCTTCTTCATCCTCCTCCTCTTCTCCCCTCTCAAAACCCACCAAGTTTAGAACCCTCACAAAGCCCTCTCCCAGACCCCCATCACCACCACCGTCATCATCATCCATCATCTTTTTTGGTCAATGAAATAGCTTTTTTCATTACCATTGAAAGTTATGTACAAAGCAAGCAACAAGCATCCCTGTGCAATACAATCACTCCCAACTCAATTTAAAACTGATCAAAAGTAACCAGCAGATTATATCACTAAGTACACATTACTCACACTCTTAGTACAAAGTATTAACCCAAATTTTTAGAGAGTCGGGGACATTAACTTGAGTAACCACTATGAGAATTTGCTCCTTAATCATCTTGATCACCATGTCTTCACTCCTAGGCCCCAAGCCATGCACCCTTCTATTCCTCTCATGCCAAATGCCATACACTGTTGCTGCTATGGCTGTTTTCTTTATATGTTTGCCAAAAGCTCTTCCTCACATATTATCAGCATGCCATCCAACCATCAATTCCCAATTGCAACTTCTAAATTTGTATCTCATCCATAACATAATAGAGTTCCATACATCACAAGAGAATCTGCACTGAAAAAGAGGTGATTATGATCCTTATTTCTAGCACTACACAATATACACATTTTAACTACCTGAATGCCCAATCTGCTTAATCTCTTACTTTCAAGTGCTGTCTCCAGAGCCATGAATCACTACTTCTCCCTTGGACTTCCCAAACATTGCATCTTCTTAAATAGTGACCATGTACCCACTTGATCCAGAGGGTATCCTTGTTTTCATGAACAACCCAGAGTAGTTTTAGAGCAGAGGCTTTACTCTAACCAATAGCAGAATATAATCTCAGGCCACCACCGCTCTTGTCTCTACAAATATTATCCCAAGCAACCAATGCAATTTTATGAACTTCATGACAGCCCCCCTAGATAAAGTTCCTACATAATGCATCAATCATCTTCAATACCCTCTTTGGAAGGACATAGCAGCTTGACCAATATAATTGACTGCTAAATAAAACACTCCTAATCAATTGAAGTCTACTAGCATAGGAAAGTTTCCTAACTTGCTATCCTTGAATTTTGTCAGTAATTTTATGGATGAAAGCTCCATAATCTTCAGCTGACAGTCTCTTTGACACCATAGGGAGGCCAATATATGTAACTGGGGGCTTCCCTTCATTAAAACGAAGCTCTGGAAGAATCTCATGCTTAATATCATCATTCACCCCTCCAAAATAAACTGAGCACTTTGAAGGGTTTACCATAAGTCTAGACATACTACTAAAACTCTGAAGAACATCATTAAGAGCTCTAATAGAAGCATGATCCCCTCTACCAAACAATAATAAATCATCAGCAAATATTAAATGATTTATATTCAAAGAAGCACATTTAGGATGGTACTGAAACAAGGAGTTATGTTTAATCAGGTTAAGTTTTCAAGTCAAGTACTCCATATAAATCACAAATAGGTAGGGAGATAGCAGGTCACCTTGCCTCAACCCTCTCCTACCACGGAAGTAGCCATGTAAGCTTCCATTAAAGAAGATCAAATACATTGGATTGCTCACACACTCCATTATCCAGTTAACCATCTTCATAGGAAAACTAAGTCCTTCAAGCATACCCTTCAAGAAATTCCAATCTAGAGTATCATAAGCTTTTCTAATGTCCATATTGACCATACCCCTAGGAGAAAGATTTTTCCCCCAAAGTGTTTCATCATTTCATACTGCATTAAAACATTACTAATAATATGTCTCCCCCTCACAAAAGCAAACTGAGTTTCTCCAATAATATCTATCATAATAGGTTGTAGTCTAGCAGTGATGATTTTTGAAATAACCTTGTACAACAAATTACAACATGATATTGGCCTAAAGTCAGAGGCATACCTTGGACTTTTAGCTTAGGAATCAAGGTTATAAGTAGAATTAACCACTTTAAGAAGATTTCCAGTGGTAAAAATTCTTTAATAGCATCAAGAATATTATCTCCAATAATCCTCCACGCACCCTAAAAAAAGATGAAGAATAGCCATCTGGACCTGGTGCTTAACACTCTGGAGTAGAAAACATAGCGGAAATTATCTCATCATCAATGATATCTATAGTTAACCTTTATTTATGATGATTCCCCAGATAATGCCCTGAAGATATAACATCCCTATCAATGCTCAATAAACCATCGTCCTTTGTACCCATGAGACCAACATAGAAGTTAGGAACATGATCCACAAGCTGTTTACTATCAATAATTCTCTTAGTATCATTGTAAAGAGATAGTATCTTTCTGTGATGCCTTTGATTCCTCAATGCTGAATGGAATAACTGGCTACCCTGTCTCGATAATCACATTTTATTATAATTTTATACCCTCATTATCTATCTTATATAAATAAATATACCACTAATAATTATTTTTATCTTAATTTGCAGGTAATATAGAATTATTGAATAAGAGCTCAAATGAAGATTATTTCAAGCCCAAAAGATCTCTAATGAAGCCCATGATGCCTAAATCCAAAGCCCGTGAGTTTAGAAGCAAAATCTCAGCCTCATTACTTTCTTGGTCGAGTTATTAATAACTTGGCTTGCAATTGAGAATCAAATCAAATATGAAAAATAAAGTCAAATTAGGTGCTCGGGATGGTCAACCGTAAAGAAAAGTGATATCTCCCAATCCAGGAAGCAATTCAACATATTATATATAAAGTCGCCTATCTTGACGAGGCAGACCATCCAAATTATCGATTCTCAAAATTTCATCACAGCGATGAGTTATAATAGAAATCCAAATTTAAGTGATATATATTCAATTATTTGAAGGCCAAGTTAAATTCTAAGAAGCTCAAGAGAAGCCCAAGAGAAGCACAAGAGTTTTAAATGAATTAAATACAAAAGAAATAAAGCCCACAAAATCCATCTCTCAAGTATTAAATCAATGGTCTAAATTATTTTGAGAGATTCTATGGTTATGAGGGTTGCTTAGGGCCTAAGCCAAATCCTATGGTTGTGAGGGTTACTTGGGGGCCAGGACAAATTCAAAGATTATGAGAGATTCTTATTATCTATAAATAGAGAGGTAGAGTGAGGGCTTGAAGTATAAAATATTTTGTAATAACTCTTTTTGGAGAGGAGGGTTACTCTTAATTGAAGACCTTCCAAAATTATAACTTTTGTCATAATCAATAAAAATATTTTCACCCTTCATAATTTCTTTTCTTCTCTTTGTCCAAGGATGAAAAGAGGATGAAGATGAAGAATTGAATATGTCGGTTTATGTTTTTCTTTTCTTATTTTCTTTTCTTATTTATTTCTTAATGCTTTGTAGAGTAGATTTACATTTATGTCTTTACTTTCATATCTTTAATTTAATGTATTTACTTTCATATCATGTTTTTATATTGTAGTATATATTTATTTTCTTACCAATAGTTTAGATTGTTTTATTTCCTCTCCTTCTTTTTATTCTTTTTTCATCTCTCTTTTTATTTCTTTGTTTTATTTTCTAAAGATGTGGAACTAAACTCTTGTAGGAATTCTATAATTGCATGAAACTAGTACTAATCTCCTTATAATTTATTAAATATTATCTTGTGCTTAAAATGATCATGTTTAGGATAATCAACTAGAGAACTAATTGATAGAAGAAGAATTGGATAATCTATGCTTACCTTAAAAGTGGTAGGATAGAGTATGCTAATGAATTCTAGAATTACTATCTCTTTGTTATTCTTTTCATGAGTATTAATTTTACTTGGATGATAATAGGATAGGTTATGCTTACCTTAAAAGTGGTAGGATAGGCTATACTTAATAAATCTAAAGTAAAATGTGATAATAAGATAATAATTCATATTTTTATAAGTGAGATAAACTAGTGGATTCGATTCTAGATTCCTCATATCTTTAATTAAATCCTCCATCTTTTGCTTTCTTGATTTTCATCTTTGTTCTTGATTTTCTTCTCTTGGTTTTATTTTCCTTTACTTCTCACTCTCTCAATATTGTTTTGATTTATTTACACATATTCACTTCCACTCTTTACCTCCTCACTTTCATTCTCATTTTGTTTTTATTTACATTTTATCACTTCCACACTCTTAATCTCTTCACACTCACTTCATTCTCATTTTATTTTTATTTGCACTCAATCACAACCGCTCTCTAATCTCTCCACCACCATTTTCATTTCTTTTGTTTCCCTCCTAATTGTCACACACAACATAAGAACCGAATCTTGATTAAAATTTACAACACCTTTCTCGTGGGATCGATAACTTTTTATACTATAACTTGATGGTTGTATACTTGCTACTTTAGGTTCACTTTATTTACCTATCAAGTTTTTGGCACCGTTGCCGGGGAAGGTGCTTGTATTAAAATTTTTTTATTTTGATTCTTTAACTTGTGTGTTTTCTTGTGTAGGAACTACTTTGAACTTTGAAGAAGGATTGAAGATTGAAGATTGAAGAATTGCCTTTAAGGAGGCTAGGATTGCTTTTGCATGGGTAACTCTTCTTTCTAGTATTTTCAATTTCACCCTTTAGTTAGTTCTCACAATTAGAATAAAAAGATTTATTTTTGTCGACCATAATAAAATTCACCCTCCACTTAGATATTTACTAACAAGATAATAAATTCAAACAAGAGCTCTCTTTCTCACATTTGTTTGATTGTTGACCATAATAAAAAGATTTTTATTTTGCATCCTTTTATAGTTGCTTTTAATTTCTAGGGTTGTATTGCATATAATAGTAGAAATTATTCTTAAGGGCAAAACCCAATAATCAAGATAAGGTGAGGGATTTCATCACCCTTTCCTTAGCGCACAAATCACTAATTTCTCACTACACAAACCCAAGCCTTTTAAACCTCATTAGACATTGGCCCCTAGGGAGTCGAGCTCATTAAGAAATAAGAAATCCTTAAGTGAATCGGTTCAAATTTACTTAAATTAGTTGGTGTCTAAGGCAAGGTTTATGGGTTCGCGTAACTCCGCAAAGAGCGAGGTACTTAATTGATCTTTGATCTCCCTCTAGTACTATCCTTACGGCTAGCGTAGAGTAAACTTTGATCTTTTATTAAAGTAGTTTTGGTTAGGGTGATTCAGTTGAGTCTAGGCTTAACCCTAGAGTTTAAAGTGATTGAAAAGTGATTGCATTGATTTGCTTTAGTTAATTTTTTCCTTTCCTTTTTCTCATCATTTTTTTCCTCAAAAAAAAACTAACTTTTTTGTTTTTTTAAAAAAAAATTATAAAAAGAATTTATTTTGGTGTATGCAAATTTGGATTAGGGATAATACCAATCGTTTAATCCGTGTTGAAACCAACGAAATGACTCTTCCTAATCCACCCGTTCTTCAAGATATTTGTTATCCAACTAGGAATGTAATCCCATCTTGCGTTAAACTCCCCGATGTCAATGGAACTAATTTCGAACTTAGACCGCATTTCATAAACATGCTTCCAAAATTTTTAGGAGTAGAATCTGAAGATGCATATATTTTCATCTCCGAATTTGAAGAAGTTTGTCTCATGATTAAGATGAGGGACTTATCCGAGGATGCGATCAAGCTTCGATTTATTCCTTTTGCTCTTAAGGACAAAGCCAAAAAATGGCTGTATAGCTTACCCAAAAATGCTATCTCAACTTGGGGTGAATTTGTTACCGTTTTTCTGAAGAAATTCTTTTCTATCAATAAAACGGTTAAGCTTAGAAACAACATTCAAAATTTTAAAATTATCCCGAGAGAACCATTTTGAAAGTATTTTGACATATTTAAAGACCTTCTTATCCAATGTCCTCACCTTGGTCTAGAGAAATGGCGATTATGCCAAATCATCTATGAAGGATTGGATTATTCTTCAAAAACTTTCTTAGAAACAATGTGTCAAGGGGATTTTATGAAGAAAAATGCCGATGAAGCTTGGGACTTTTTAGAGAGTTTATCCGAGAAAACCATGCAGTGGGAACACTGTGATGATATAATTTCATCAGTTCCCCAACCCAAATCCGGCGGTCTTTCCTTAGAGAAAAACATAGCCTCTGAAGCAAAGATGACTACAATCATGCGTAGGTTAGAAGCTTTAGAAATCAAAGAACGAGCTCCAGCTCAAATCAATCAAGTTTCTACCTCAGGTTGTCACAACTGTCTTTCTCCATCTCATATTTCAGAGGAATGTCCTCTGTTATGAAATAATCAACCACTAGGACATATAAACGCTGCATTCCAGCGTCCCGGGAATGATTCATTTTCTCCAACTTACAATCCAAGTTGAAGAAATCACCCGAACTTTGCATGAAATTAGGGAAACTACTCCGAAAATTAAAATTTCACTCCCTCTTCAACCCAACAATTTCCTAGGGGAAACACAATTCCTTTCAGTTCTCAAATAAATTTTCAATAACCAAATCTGCCATATCCAAATCAGTCTCCCCATCATCAATCTGTAAATCATTCTCCTCCAAACTCCCCAATAAAATCGCTCATCATTGCAGTCCACCAAGTGAACCACTTGAACGATCTCTCAATTTCCAGACTTTGTAACAGTCGGTCTCACATCTTTGAGTCTGAGTTGAACCCTGTTCCGATTCGGACATCACCGCCTCAGTACTCGCTAAAATCTTCTGCTCAATTAAGAAAAACTGGATCTTCCGACAGAAGTATCTACAACTGATCAGTCCCAAACTGAGGTCAAAAAATTATGTTGGTACCTCTTTAAGAAAAGGACTAAGACACTGAAATTTTAGACACGTTAAGATTATTAGCACTTTATGTGGAGTAGTGTTCTTCCTGGAAGAACATTCCATCTCATCAAGCCTTTTATACCGATAATAAAATTACAACCCAAATAAGAAGGCCTAAGGCCCCAAACACAGTATTCAAAGATATAATTTTTAAAATTGTTATAAATTTTTGAAAATAGAATATTAGATTTCTTAGAGATAGACTAGATTGGGTAGTTAAATCATAGTACCATCTCTCTCCGAAATCTCTCACTTGAAATTATTTATTTATGTAATAGTATGTTTGAACATGCGGCATGACAAACATAAATAAGAAATTTCACAAATATTTTATTTAACTACTCTAATTAATCATGTCAATTTTATTAGGGTATTTTATTTCTCGTGAAATTGGTATGGTGCCCCAGGCGCTCCCACTGAAACAGCTACCCATCGCAAGTCTCCAAGACTAATTAGAATTTTTATCAATCAATTTTGGTATTTAAAATAATTTTTCTAAACTTCCAAAGCTTAAAAAATTATTTATTAGTAAAAATCCACAAACTTCTAATTATTGACTCTTGTAGCAGATATGGATCTTGAACTAGTCCAGATAGATGCAGAGACAGCTTTTCTCCAGGAGAACTAGAATATGAGATCTATGTGGATCGACGTACATGTTTCAATGTCAAGGGACTTGGGTACAGGGTGCCCAAGTTAAAGAGCTCTACCTATAACTTGAAACAATATTCTAGTGTGTAGTATTTTCGATTATATTAGGTCATATTGGGTTATGATTGTATGATGATCGATAAAGACAATAGTTTGTACCTACACAAAGCTGGTAAGAGTTTGAGATCTATCATCATATTGTCAATGGCATATTGCTGATTGGATACAACAAGAAGACCATATGACTCCAATTACTAGAAGTCAGGCTCTAAATATAGAGTAATGTACTAACATTAAAGCCTAGAAGAAGTGAATGTTGGTTATCCCTTATAGGAGTGTAGTCGGTGTAGGCATCAAAAATTGCTGAAGAACCCCAAATATGACTAAATTATGAGAAGATCGAAGGACAACGTCGTTGAAATCTCAAGAAGTCAACATATGGGAAGATTGTGTCTGCTTCTGATCTTGAGACACTTGTTTGTGCTCGCTATAAGCGAGACACTCCGTGTGTCTCGCTACTAGCGAGACACTTGTTATGCCTCGCCACGGCGAGACACTTGTTGGTGCCTCGCTACAAGCGAGACACTTGGTGTTATTACCGCCCGCGGCGAGACACTTGTTTGTGCTTCGCGGCGAGACACCTTGATGTGTCTCGCTATAGGCGAACACTTACTTGTGTCTCGTCAAAGGCGACACCCGTAATATTGGAAATGAGCTCTTGAAGGGTCTAAATCAATCTTTGGTGGGGCCTAATTGATTTTATCAACGCAAAGAGGCGTTCAACTACTTCAATGGGCGGTTATCGCTGAAAATACACCCACTAGGTGATTTTAGGGCATTTAATCGTGCCTAAAAAGCGAGGAAACCGTTACAATAGTGGAGATTCGACATCGCCGCTAGTTAGCGAGGCGCCATCTTACCAGCTACCGGCGGCGACCTACATTACCGCCCGATTGGCCGAAGCGGCAGCTGTGAGCGACTCATTTGCCGTAACTATAAATGTCAAGCACTTATGACACTTGTGTTTCTTGAGGGCATGTTTCCCAAAGACTATAAATACCCTCCTCGTCCACTTGGGCGGAGGTCGGCTATCGAAAGGGGCAATCGAGATCCAAGCTTGGAGTTCAAGAACCACGATCCACACGGAGATTCCTCGAGTTTAAGCTTTGACTTATTCTTGAGAAGAGTAGATATCTTACTTTGCTAAGATATTTGCTTAAGTTCTTGTTTCCTTTGCGAAGCATCAACTAAACCCGTCGATTCGACGATCACGCTTTCGGTGGTCCACGGTTGGCGTCCGACGCGAGCAAAGTCCCACAAAAGCGGGAGATCTACACTTGTAGTGTCTTTTGTTCGAGTTTGTGAGAGAGTTATTTAAATTTCTTTGTAGCGAGAACCAAAAGTGTAATTTTCTCAAGTTTTACAAATGGAAACAACTTTCGACCCAAACATGATGGCGACCACGGTGGGAGCCAGCGGTCTCGAGCCGAGATCGTTGTGTCGCGACCTGCGGCGATCAAGCCGACCTCATGGTCGATGGTGAATTACTTCTTCGATCAAGCCAAGTTGAAGAGCTCTACCTATAACTTGAAACAATATTCTAGTGTGTAGTATTTCGATTATATTAGGTCATATTGGGTTATGATTGTATGATGATCGATAAAGACAATAGTTTGTACCTACACAAAGTCGTAAGAGTTTGAGATCTATCATCATATTGTCAATGGCTGTGATTGGATACAACAAGAAGACCATATGACTCCAATTACTAGAAGTCGCTCTAAATATAGAGTAATGTACTAACATTAAAGCCTAGAAGAAGTGAATGTTGGTTATCCCTTATAGGAGTGTAGTCGGTGTAGGCATCAAAATTGTCAAGAACCCCAAATATGACTAAATTATGAGAAGATCGAAGGACAACGCCGCTGAAATCTCAAGAAGTCAACATATGGGAAGATTGTGTCTCGCTACTAGCGAGACACTTGTTTATGCCTCGCCACGGCGAGACACTTGTTTGTGCTTCGCCACGAGCGAGACACTTGTTTATGCCTCGCCACGGCGAGACACTTGTTGGTGCCTCGCTACAAGCGAGACGCAGTTGTGCTCGCCCGCAGGCGAGACACTTGTTTATGCCTCGCCACGGCGAGACACCTTGATGTGTCTCGCTATAGGCGAGACACTTACTTGTGTCTCGTCAAAGGCGAGACACCCAGAATATTGGAAATGAGCTCTTGAAGGGTCTAAATCAATGCTGGTGGGGCCTAATTGATTTTATCAACGCAAAGAGACGTTCAACTACTTCAATGGACGGTTATACGCTGAAAATACACCCACTAGGCGTGATTTTAGGGCATTTAATCGTGCCTAAAAAGCAGGGAAACCGTTACAATAGCTGGAGATCCGACACTGCCTCGCTAGTTAGCGAGGTGTTCCATATGCCCGCTACCAAATGGCAGCTTACATTGCCGCTGAGCGAGGTAGCTTGGCGCGAGATGTACTCGAAGCCGCTACTAACTATAAATGTCAAGCACTTATGACACTTGTGTTTCTTCAGAGGGCATGTTTCCCAAAGACTATAAATACCCTCCTACGTCCACTGGCGTGAGGTCGGCTATCAGAAAGGGGCAATCAGAGATCCAAGCTTCCGGAGTTCAAGAACACGATCCACACGGAGATTCCTCGAGTTTAAGCTTTGACTTATTCTTGAGAAGAGTAGATATCTTACTTTGCTAAGATATTTGCTTAAGTTCTTGTTTCCTTTGCGAAGCATCAACTAAACCCCGTCGATTCGACGATCGCTGCTCGGTGGTCCACGGATTACGCGTCCCCGGCACAGGCAAAGTCCCACAAAAGCAGGAGATCTACACTTGTAGTGTCTTTTGTTCGAGTTTGTGAGAGAGTTATTTAAATTTCTTTGTAACTGAGAACCAAAAGTGTAATTTTCTCAAGTTTTACAAATGGAAACAACTTTCGACCCAAACATGATGGCGACCACAGTGGGAGCCAACGGTCTCGAGCCCGAGATCGTTGTGTCGCAGCCTTGCAGCGATCAAGCCGACCTCATGGTCGATGGATCGATTACTTCTTCGATCAAGCCAAGTTCAAGAATATCTCTCCTCTTCCTCATCGAAATCCTCCTCACCCCGCAAACATCGGAGGATATCATCCCCTAAGAGGGAGGTTCGCTCACAGATGCTAACGATTCTCGCTCGCTATGACGGAGGCGCATTTCTCTCAAGAACACCCCTGGATCTCAAAGCCGGAGCTCGCTCAAGTTGACTCCTTTGAGAAAAGTAGTCATTCAACAAGATCTCAACCGCCGACAAAGAGGGCTCGTCGAGACAACGTCAAAGATGGCCCGACAACTTGCAAAGGCCATGGAATCAACAGACGGAGTTCATTACAACACGAACTCGCGGATCGAGGCGCCGCCAGTTACGCCAACCTCAATCCGCCAACACCTCCTAAGGAAGAATGGGTTCTCGCCAAAAGGACCCGATTGACAAGGAAGGAGCACGCCAAAGCGCCGCGGCACGCTGCTGCTCGTGCGCGCCGTTGTTCGCAAGGCGCAGGAGTCGAAATCAACCAAGGAATCGACCCAAAATCATAAAATTTGGGTCCCGAAGTCAACATCAAAATCGGCTCAAAAGTGCGCCATGGCGATCTTCGGCCAGAGACGGCTCGGCTGCCTCGCGTGGCGAGCGACCTAAAACACCTAGCCAACAGCGGCGATTAAAGTATCTCAGCGCCCGGCGAGACGATCTTAACGCCTCGCCACCGGTGACGATCCTCCATGCCTTATTAAAAATCGATTTTCGCCCCTTTCTTCCACTTCTCCGGCTGAGGTATCAACCATTAAGTCTGGAAATCCATCAACTGAGAAGCCTTTAACCCGGTGTTTAGTCGCCTTGGTCCACCATCGAGAACTAAAGCCAAAACACCGGTAATGGAACATTTGGGTCACCGATTCATAAATAACGACAGGTTGGGGCGTACCCAAATTCCAAATGATGTTCTAAATGTGCCGAGCCATCCGACGATACCAAACTAAAAGTGTTCCGTTAAGTCCGTTTGAGTATCCCTAAGGGGTCCGTGAGTCTGGCGATAAAGACAAAGCGGCGTGTGATTCGCAAAGTCACCAAAGGTGATCAAGCGCTTGTTATTCATGCGAAGCAACTTCCAATAGTCGATTCCCCAAAGAAGACTTGTCCTCGGTGAGGAATCAAGTTACATCTGGGGTGGAAATGTTATTTGCAATAACCCACACCAACCACATCATCAGCCGGGGTGGCAACACCTAAAGAGGACGATCGACGAAATAGATTGTTCTTGCTCATGTGCAAAATTGATTAAGACGTTGTTATCGGGATACGTTACGGTGACGCTCACCCACAAAGAGCTTGGTATTGAGCGGCTTTCCCTGTCGCAGCGGAAGATCTGAAGCCACGATCAAGGCGACATCGAAGAAGAAAGATTATCCATCCAATTTGATGAGTTTCACGAAGTTACTATTAACATGGTAAATAAAGGGAAAAGACAGGCAAATGATGAAGATCGGACTTTACCCACGGAGGAAGAGTTAGTTCTCGATTTCCCGAGAGAATGTCGATTGCAATTGCGAGCTACGACGCATTGACTATAGAAGAATGCATGAAGGAGAATCATCGAAGATGAAATTTCCGGCCTGCTTTCGGCAATAGCTTGAGCGATCTTGTTTCAAGTATGAGTCGTCACCATAGGGAGGCTTTCACCATTACTCCCGATGTCCTGGCTCAAATGTTACAAGAAGCCTTAGCCAAGCAAAGAGAAGAGCTTAAGGCGAAATGAGAACAGAGATGGAGCTAGCCATGCAACAGATGAGGGAGTTGCAAACCCATACGGTTGCACAACAACCTGGATCCAGTCAACACCCTGAATCCAGTCAACAAGGTGGAGTTACCCACCATAATGCCCATAATGTCGAAGACAGCGATTCGGAGATTGATGAACACATTTACGCTGATCAACCTCCAAAGAAAGCTGCATCTGGTGCTCAAGGTGGAAATGGTCCAATTCTTCCTATTGGAAGTAATCCAAAACAGGGGGAGGATGATGGCGAAAGGATGAAAGAGCTTGAAGATAAAATCAATGCTTTGATGTCCACACAGGAAGTCAAAAGGACTGGTATCCCGTGTCCGTATCCGAGAGAGTGGGATTCAATCCCTTACCCGCCGAAATTCAGTTTGATTAATTTCACACCTTTGACGGAGGGGTTCGCCACACAAAGACTTGATCTATTTCAAGTCTCATTTGGGGTGATCTCGGAAATGAGCCTTTGATGATTCGATCATTCGTTGGAACCCTTGGTGCCTTGATTGGTATCGAAGACTCAAGGCCGGTAGCATCAACTGTTGGAATGATATAGAAAGCTTGTTCCTCAAAAACTTCTTCGATGGCGACACGAAGTCTCGATTGGAACCCTCTTGGATGGCGAAGAAAGAGTGGAGAGACGATTGACTGTTTCGTTAAGCGCTTCCGCAATAAAGCTATGAATTGCAGAGATCCAATTACTGAAGAGTTCATATTGAAGACTTGCCACAACAATCTTTCTATAGAATTGTTGGAAGTCATGGGGGTCGTCCCACCAACTACATGGAAAGATCCGAAAATCTGAGGAGAACAAGCGAACGTTTCCTCAAAAGGAAGAAAGGTGAAAGAGGCGAAAAGGTGGTCGACCCTCGAAGTAAATTTTCCCCTCGTAATAGAGGAAAGGCATCCGTGGATCGCTGTTAGTCAAACGTCGCGAACAACGACCAAAAGCTTCTAAATTCCATGAGACATACTCTTTCAGAGACGAAGAAGTTCCGATCATCTTCAAACACCTCCTTGATAACAACAAAATCAAGTTGCCAACCATTATAAATCAGGAGGAGGCTGACAAGACTTCGGACCCTAAATTGTCGTGCACCAGGAGGATCCTCCATCATACTAAGGATTGCTTAGCTCTCAAGGCCATCATCCAAGCCTTGGTCGAGGCCGGCGTCTTAACGCCAAAATAAGCCGAATGAACCATCCTCCGATGAGTACAAGAGGTTAAACTGCTTCTCCTTCCTACTCCAATAGGAATATGAGTATAAACTATTCTAAATGAATGCAGCCGGTTTTGCAAAGGGGTGGATAATCCATGAGCGAGAGGTCCACTTTCAGGTTGGCGATCAAACCTTCCTCTGATTAGGATTGTCTCAAAATTCTATCTGGTCAAACCTTCCTACGATTAGGACCAAGGCCAAAATCCCTCTCGATTCCTTCCATGAGCAGAGGTCCACTTCTAGATTGGCGATCAAACCTTCCGGCAGCTTAGGATTGTCTCAAAATTCCTATCTGGTCAAACCTTCCTACGTTAGAACCAAGGCCAAAATCTCCTCTCGATTCCTTCCATGAATGAGAGGTCCACTTCTAGATTGAGCGATCAAACCTTCCGGCAGTTAGGATTGTCTCAAAATTCCTATCTGGTCAAACCTTCCTACGATTAGGACCAAGGCCAAAATCCCTCTCGATTCCTTCCATGAGCAGAGGTCCACTTCAAATTGGCGATCAAACCTTAGGCAGTTAGGATTGTCTCAAAATTCCTATCTGGTCAAACCTTCCTGATTAGGACCATAATCAAAATCCCCTATTGATTCCTTTTATGAATGAGAGGTCTACTCCAATAACGAGGTTCGTTTTAGCCCCAAGAGAAAACACAACGGGTTTGTTTTAAGCCCCAGAGAAAACACAAGCGGGTTTGTTTTAGCCCCAAGAGAAAACACAACGGGTTCGTTTTAAGCCCCAAGAGAAGACACAACGGGTTAGTTTTAAGCCCCAAGAAGACACAATTCCAAAGCTGTCACCGGCAACTCTGAGGCTCAAGGCGATATATTCAAAACAAATCGGTTCCATATTCCATATAGAAGCTTTCACGGAAATCGATCGCAACCCAAGTGGTGACCTTCAAGATGAAGATGATTAGTCCAAAATCGACTTGACATTTCAATCCATTCAAATACAAATGCAACAGCTTATTGAACTCGAATATGGATAGCGACATCGCTGCACTCCGTGGTTTAAGAAATCAAGCAAAACACGCCTCTTCTACAAAGTTTAACGCTGAACGTAAGAAAGGCGATCTTATCCAAAGTATTCCGCACTTCGACAAAATACGAGGAGTCCAAAACTTTGGAGGGGTATCTCAGAGGCATCAAAATTGTCAAGAACCCCAAATATGACTAAATTATGAGAAGATCGAAGGACAACGCCGCTGAAATCTCAAGAAGTCAACATATGGAAGATTGTGTCTCGCCACGCTATGCAGACACTTGTTTGTGCTCGCTATGTACATTCGCTGTGTCTCGCTACTAGCGCAGACACTTGTTTATGCCTCGCCACCCAGCCGGAGACACTTGTTGGTGCCTCGCTACAAGCGAGACACTTGGTTGTGCCTCGCCACGAAGCGAGACACTTGTTTGTGCCTCGCCACGAAGCGAGACACCTTAATGTGTCTCGCTATAGCGACATTTACTTGTGTCTCGCCAAAGGCGACACCCGTAATATTGGAAATGAGCTCTTGAAGGGTCTAAATCAATGCCGGTGGGGCCCAATTGACTTTATCAACGCAAAGAGACGCTCGCCTACTTCAATGGACGGTTATACGCTGAAAATAGCCCACTCAGCGTGATTTTAGGCATTTAATCGCGCCTAAAAGTAGGAAAATCGCTACAACAAATGGAGATTCGACACCGCCTCGCTAGTTAGCGAGGCACCCATACCGCCGCCACCGGCAGCTTACATTGCCTCGCCAGCGAGCGAGCATTTGGGCGAGATACTGAAATGCCGCTAACTATAAATGTCAAGCACTTATGACACTTGTGTTTCTTCGAGGGCACGCTTCCCAAAGACTATAAATACCCTCCCACGCCCACTTGGGCGTGAGGTCGGCTATCGAAGGGGCAATCGAGATCCAAGCTTCCGAGTTCAAGAACACGATCCACACCGGAGATTCCTCGAAGTTTAAGCTTTGACTTATTCTTGAGAAGAGTAGATATCTTACTTTGCTAAGATATTTGCTTAAGTTCTTGTTTCCTTTAAGCATCAACTAAACCCGTCGATTCGACGATCACGCCGGTGGTCCACGGATTACGCCCCCCAAGACAGCAAAGTCCCACAAAAGCGGAGATCTACACTTGTAGTGTCTTTTGTTCGCGTTTGTGAGAGAGTTATTTAAATTTCTTTGTAACTGAGAACCAAAAGTGTAATTTTCTCAAGTTTTACAAATGGAAACAACTTTCGACCCAAACAGTCGGCAGTCATGTATGTGTACAAAACCCGACACATCCGTTGTAGTAGGATTGATGAGAAGGCATCGATCCAATCCTGATGACTCACTGGGATGAGTCAAGAGGATTCTCAAATATTTAATTGAGACTGCATTTATGCATTATACTTTGGTAGAATTGACACTCGCTATGGCATATTCAGATGTCAACTGGACCGACGATATGGATGAGCGAGCGTCGTCTTTTGGTCATATTTTCTTATCGAATGGCAGTGCCATGTCATGGAGTAGTAAGAAACAATAGTATATAGCCTATTTTCACTAGGGGCAAAAAATGCAACGATATACACGATACACTGGATGCAATCTTGTTGTGCAGATTCTCAGAGAATCTTACTATAGCTGGACATGCAGAGAATGGTGTAATTCTCTATCGTGATAGCATATCAACCGTTGGTTATTTGAAAGACCCAAATTAGTTTGGAAAATCAGATAAAATCTAGATCGGGTACCATTTCATTAAGAGCTAAGAGAAGGAAGAGGTTGTGTTGTGTACTATGAGTCAGATGATCAAGAATCTACTGATAAAGGGAATAGTCAAGTAATAGCTAGTGCAACACACTTAAGTCTTAGAGGCTATGCCTTTTAGTGATGATATTTTGGTTGAGACCTCAGGCACTTAGGAAATTACGGATGACAGGTTTATAAGACATTATATTTGTTTTGATTCTTTTTCCATATAGGCATATCTGGGATTGCTAATATCCTACTATTGCTTGATTATCACGACATGGAGTATATTTGTATATGATGTGTACATGGTACACAAAGGGCACTGGGTGCACCATTAGAAAGTTACATCAGCATGTAGAAGCTCTTATCACACAAGAAATCCCCTTCGGAACTGTGGCAGTTGCCAAAGACGAGACCGCTGCTAGATATTATTTGGCTTGGAGCCATAACCTTGTCATTTTACTAGGTATAGCAATTGGGAGCACTCTATTAGTCACTCGACTAGGTCGATGAGGTTGATGTATACTTATATGTTAAGGTGACCGGCGGAAACAAAGATATCCACTTTACTTGTTTACTATCAACCGGACTAGAGGTTCGACTTGGCACACCAGGTGTGGGCTTGTCGGAGATAGCAATTTTGAGCTCATAAAGTTATACACATTTACAAGAAAACATATGGTGCTCAAGTGGGAGATTGTTAGATTTAAATCTAATTAAATCTATTTGTGGGCACATATGTTACACTAATGTGTAGTGCTATACTTAAAGCTAACCTACTAAAGTGATCAATCAATTTGGGTTAATGGGTATTTAAATAAATTATGGTCTAAATGTGCAGATACTGTGTTGTAATTACAATTTGATGAGGGGCCAAATTGTAAAAGTACAACACCTATATATATGGGGTTATGGTCCCTAATCTAGGGTTACGTTCTCTAATTCTCTTCACCCCATCTAGAGAGAAATTTAGCTATAGAGAAACCCATTAAGATTAGAAGATCCAAACCCTAATTCAGACATCTTTATGGATTATATTATGTTTATCTCTTTGGATTAATCATGCTTATAAAGGTCAACACCATCATCTTTTTGTTCAATGAAATAGCTTTTTCATTACCATTGAAAGTTATGTACAAAGCAAGCAACAAGCATCCCTGTGCAATACAATCACTCCCAACTCAATTTAAAACTGATCAAAAGTAACCAGCAGATTATATCACTATGTACACATTACTCACACTCTCAGTACAAAGTATTAACCCAAATTTTAGAGAGTCGGGGACATTAACTTGAATAACCACTATGAGAATTTGCTCCTTAATCATCTTGATCACCATGTCTTCACTCCTAGGCCCCAAGCCATGCACCCTTCTATTCCTCTCATGCCAAGTGCCATACACTGTTGCTGCTATGGCTGTTTTCTTTATATGTTTGTCAAAAGCTCTTCCTCACATATTATCAGCATGCCATCCAACCATCAATTCCCAATTGCAACTTCTAAATTTGTATCTCATCCATAACATAATAGAATTCCATACATCACAAGAGAATCTGCACTGAAAAAAGAGGTGATTATGTTCCTTATTTCTAGCACTACACAATATACACATTTTATCTACCTGAATGCCCAATCTGCTTAATCTCTTACTTTCAAGTGCTGTCTCCAGAGCCATGAATCACTACTTCTCCCTTGGACTTCCCAAACATTGCATCTTCTTAAATAGTGTCCATGTACCCACTTGATCCAGAGGGTATCCTTGTTTTCATGAACAAACCAGAGTAGTTTTAGAGCAGAGGCTTTACTCTAACCAATAGCAGAATATAATCTCAGGCCACCACTGCTCTCGTCTCTACAAATATTATCCCAAGCAACCAATGCAGTTTTATGAACTTCATGACAGCCCCCCTAGATAAAGTTCCTACATAATGCATCAATCATCTTCAATACCCTCTTTGGAAGGACATAGCAGCTTGACCAATATAATTGACTGCTAAATAAAACACTCCTAATCAATTGAAGTCTACCAGTATAGGAAAGTTTCCTAGCTTGCTATCCTTGAATTTTGTCAGTAATTTTATGGATGAAAGCTCCATAATCTTCAGCTGACAGTCTCTTTGACACCATAGGGAGGCCAATATACGTAACTGGGGGCTTCCCTTCATTGAAACGAAGCTCTGGAAGAATCTCATGCTTAATATCATCATTCACCCCTCCAAAATAAACTGAGCACTTTGAAGGGTTTACCATAAGTCTAGACATACTACTAAAACTCTGTAGAACATCATTAAGAGCTCTAATAGAAGCATGATCCCCACACCAAACAATAATAAATCATTAGCAAATATTAAATGATTTATATTCAAAGAAGCACATTTAGGATGGTACTGAAACAAGGAGTTATGTTTAATCAGGTTAAGTTTTCGAGTCAAGTACTCCATATAAATCACAAATAGGTAGGGAGATAGCAGGTCACCTTGCCTCAACCCTCTCCTACCACGGAAGTAGCAAGTAAGCTTCCATTAAAGAAGATCAAATACATTGGATTGCTCACACACTCCATTATCCAGTTAACCATCTTCATAGGAAAACTAAGTCCTTCAAGCATACCCTTCAAGAAATTCCAATCTAGAGTATCATAAGCCTTTCTAATGTCCATATTGACCATACCCCTATGAGAAAGATTTTTCCTCCCATAGTGTTTCATCATTTCATACTGCATTAAAACATTACTAATAATATGTCTCCCCTCACAAAAGCAAACTGAGTTTCTCCAATAATATCTATCATAATAGGTTGTAGTCTAGCAGTGATGATTTTTGGAATAACCTTGTACAACAAATTACAACATGATATTGGCCTAAAGTCAGAGGCATACCTTGGACTTTTCAGCTTAGGAATCAAGGTTATAAGTAGAATTAACCACTTTAAGAAGATTTCCAGTGGTAAAAATTCTTTAATAGCATCAAGAATATCATCTCCAAAGAATATCATCTCCAATAATCCTCCACGCACCCTAAAAAAGATGAAGAATAGCCATCTGGACCTGGTGCTTTACACTCTGGAGTAGAAAACGTAGCAGAAATTATCTCATCATCAATGATATCTATAGTTAACCTTTATTTATGATGATTCCCAGAAAATGCCCTGAAGATATAACATCCCTATCAATGCTCAATAAACCGTCGTCCTTTGTACCCATGAGACCAACATAGAAGTTAGGAACATGATCCCAAGCTATTTACCATCAATAATTCTCTTACTATCATTGTAAAGAGATAGTATCTTTCTGTGATGCCTTTGATTCCTCAATGCTGAATGGAATAACTGGTTACCCCTGTCTCCGATAATCACATTTTTATTATAATTTTATACCCTCATTATCTATCTTATATAAATAAATATACCACTAATAATTATTTTTATCTTAATTTATAGGTAATATAGAATTATTGAATAAGAGCTCAAATAAATATTATTTCAAGCCCAAAAATCTCTAATGAAGCCCATGATGCCTAAATCCAAAGCCCACGACCGAGTTTAGAAGCAAAATCTCAGCACTCATTACTTTCTTGGTTAGAGTTATTAATAACTTGGCTTGCAATTGAGAATCAAATCAAATATGAAAAAATAAAGTCAAATTCAGGCTCGGGATGGTCAACCTAAAGAAAAGCTGATATCTCCCAACTGAAAGCGAATTTAACATATTATATATAAAATCGCCTATCTTGACAAGATCTGAGCCATCTAAATTACCAGATTCTCAAAATTTCATCAGAATAGTGAGTTATGATAGAACTGAATTTAAGTGATATATATTTAATTATTTGAAGGCCAAGTTAAATTCTAAGAAGCCTAATAGAAGCCCAAGAGAAGCACAAGAGTTTTAAATGAATTAAATATAAAAGAAATAAAGCTCACAAAGTCCATCTCTCAAGTATTAAATCAATGATCTAGATTATTTTGAGAGATCCTATGGTTATGAGTTACTGGGGTCTAAGCCAAATCCTATATGAGGGTTACTTGGGGCCGGATAAATTCAAAGATTGTGAGAGATTCTTATTATCTATAAATGGGTAGAGTGAGGGCTTGAAGTGTGAAATATTTTGTAATAACTCTTTTTAGAGAGGAGAGTTACTCTTAATTGAGAAGACCTTCCAAAATTATAACTTTTATTGTAATCAATAAAAACATTTTCACCCTTCATAATTTCTTTTCTTTTCTTTGTCCAAGGATGAAAAGAGGATGAAGATAAAGAATTGAATATGTGAGTTTATGTTTTTCTTTTCTTATTTTCTTTTCTTATTTATTTCTTAATGCTTTGTAGTGTAGATTTACATTTATGTCTTTACTTTCATATCTTTAATTTAATGTATTTACTTTCATGTCATGTTTTTACTTTATAGTATATATTTATTTTCTTGCCAATAATTTAGATTGTTTTATTTCCTCTCCTTCTTTTTTATTCTTTTTTCATCTCTCTTTTTATTTCTTTGTTTTATTTTCTAAAGATGTGGAACTAAACTCTTGTAGAAATTCTATAATTATATGAAACTAGTACTAATCTCCCTTATAATTTATTAAACATTATCTTGTGCTTAAAATGATCATGTTTAGGATAATTAACTAGAGAACTAATTGATAGAAGAAGAATTGGATAATCTATGCTTACCTTAAAAGTGGTAGGATAGAGTATGCTAATGAATTCTAGAATTACTATCTCTTTGTTATTCTTTTCATGAGTATTAATTTTACTTGGATTATAATAGGATAGGTTATGCTTACCTTAAAAGTGGTAGGATAGGCTATACTTAATAAATCTAAAGTAAAATGTGATAATAAGATAATAATTCATATTTTTATATGTGAGATAAACTAGTGGATTCGATTCTAGATTCCTCATATCTTTAATTAAATCCTCCATCTTTTGCTTTCTTGATTTTCATCTTTGTTCTTGATTTTCTTCTCTTGGTTTTATTTTCCTTTACTTCTCACTCTCTCAATATTGTTTTGATTCATTTACACATATTCACTTCCACTTTTACCTCCTCACTTTCATTCTCATTTTGTTTTTATCTATATTTTATCACTTCCACACTCTTAATCTCTTCACACTCACTTCATTCTCATTTTATTTTTATTTGCACTCAATCACAACCGCTCTCTAATCTGTCCACCACCATTTTCATTTCTTTTGTTTCCTCCTAATTGTCACACACAACATAAGAACCAAATCTTGATTAAAATTTACAACACCTTTCTCGTGGGATCGATAACTTTTATACTATAACTTGATAGTTGTATACTTGCTACTTTTGGTTCACTTTATTTACCTATCAAGTTTTGGCACCGCTTGGGGAAGGTGCTTGTATTAAAATTTTTCTATTTTGGTTCTTTAACTTGTGTGTTTTCTTGTGTAGGAACTACTTTGAACTTTGAAGAAGGATTGAAGATTGAAGATTGAAGAATTGCCTTCAAGGAGGCTAGGATTGCTTTTATGGGTAACTCTTCTTTCTAGTATTTTCAATTTCACCCTTTAGTTAGTTCTCACAATTAGAATAAAAAGATTTATTTTTGTCGACCATAATAAAATTCACCCTCCACTTAGATATTTACTAACAAGATAATAAACTTAAACAAGAGCTTTCTTTCTCACATTTATTTGATTGTTGACCATAATAAAAAGATTTTTATTTTAACATCCTTTTATAGTTGCTTTTAATATCTAGGATTGTATTGCATATAATAGTAGAAATTCACCCAAGTGATTTGAGCATCTTGATTTGACACACACTTGAAATTATTCTTAAGGGTAAAACCCAATAATCAAGATAAGGTGAGGGATTTCATCACATTTTTCTTAGCCCACAAACCACTAATTCCTCACTACACAAACCCAAGTCTTTTAAACCTCATTCGACATTGGCCCCTAGGATTCGAGCTCATTAAGAAATAAGAAATCATTAAGTGAACCGGTTTAAGTTTACTTGAATTAGTTGGTGTCAAAGGCAAGGTTTATGGGTTGCGTAAAGCACTCCGCAAGGAACGAGGTACTTAATTGATCTTTGATCTCCCTCTAGTACTATCCTTACCTGGCTAACTGACCGAGTAAACTTTGATCTTTTATTAAATGAGCTTTTGGTTAGGAGCTGGTCTAATTGAGTCTAGGCTTAACCCTAGAGTTTAAAGTGATTGAAAAGTGATTGCATTGATTTGCTTTAGTTAATTTTTCCTTTCCTTTTTCTCATCATTTTTTCCTCAAAAAAAGCTAACTTTTTGTTTTTTTAAAAAAAATTATAAAAAGAATTTATTTTGGTGTATGCAAATTTGGATTAGGGATAATACCAATCGTTTAATCCGTGTTAAAACCAACGAAATGACTCTTCCTAATCCACCCGTTCTTCAAGATATTTGTTATCCAACTAGGAATGTAATCCCATCTTGCATTAAACTCCCCGATGTCAATGGAACTAATTTCAAACTTAGACCGCATTTCATAAACATGCTTCCAAAATTTTTAGGAGTAGAATCAAGATGCATATATTTTCATCTTTGAATTTAAAGAAGTTTGTCTCATGATTAAGATGAGGGACTTATCCGAGAATGCGATCAAACTTCGATTTAGTCCTTTTGCTCTTAAGGACAAAGCTAAAAATGGTTGTATAGCTTATCCACAAATTCTATCTCAACTTGGGTGAATTTGTTACCGCTTTTCTGAAGAAATTCTTTCCTATCCATAAAACGGTTAAGCTTAGAAATAACATTCAAAATTTTAAAATTATCCCGAGAGAACCATTCTAAAGTATTTTGACATATTTAAAGACCTTCTTATCCAATGTCCTCACCTTGGTCTAGAGAAATGGCGATTATGCCAAATCATCTATGAAGGATTGGATTATTCTTCAAAATTTCCTTGGAAACAATGTGTCAAGGGATTTCATGAAGAAAAATGCCATGAAGCTTGAGACTTTTAGAGAGTTTATCTAAGAAAACCATGCAAGGGAACACGTGATGATAGAATTTCATCACTGCCCAACCCAAACCGCGGTCTTTCCTTAGAGACAAACATAGCCTGCAAAGATGGCTATGATCATGAGGTTAGAAGCTTTAGAAATCAAAGAACGAGCTCACCAAATCAATCAAGTTTCCACCTCAAGTTGTCACAACTGTCTTTCTCCACTCATATTTCGGAGGAATGTCCTCCGCTAGGAAATAATCAACCACTAGGACATATAAACGCCGATTCTAACGTCCCCGAATGATTCATTTTCTCCAACTTACAATCCAGTCGAAATCAACCCGAACTTTGTATGAAATCGTGGAACTATCTGCGAAAATTAAAATTTCACTCCTCTTCAACAATTTCCTAGGAAACACAATTCCTTTCGGCTCAAATAAATTTTCAACAACAATCGCCATATCCAAATCGGCCTCATCATCAATCAAATCATTCTCCTTCAAACTCCCCAATAAAATCGCCATCATTGCAGTCCACCCAAGTGAACCACTTGAACGATCTCTCAATTTCCGACTTTGTAATAGTCGGTCTCACATCTTTGAGCCTCGAAGTTGAACCCCTCGCTCGATTGACATCACCGCCTCAAGATTCGCTAAAATCTTCGCTCGATTAAGAAAAGCCGGATCTTCGACGTAAGTATCTACAACCGATCAGCCCTGACCGAGGTCAAAAATTATGTTGGTACCTCTTTAAGAAAAGGACTAAGACACGAAATTTTAGATATGTTAAGATTATTAGCACTTTATGTGGAGTAGTGTTCTTCCCGAAGAACATTCCATCTCATCAAGCCTTTTATACCAATAATAAAATTACAACCCAAATAAGAAGGCCTAAGGCCCCAACCACGAGATTCAAAGATATAATTTTTAAAATTGTAATAAATTTTTGAAAATAGAATATTAGATTTCTTAGAGATAGACTAGATTGGGTAGTTAAATCATAGTACCATCTCTATCCAAATCTCTCACTTGAAATTATTTATTTATGTAATAGTATGTTTGAACATGCGGCATGACAAACATAAATAAGAAAATTCACAAATATTTTATTTAACTACTCTAATTAATCATGTCAATTTTATTAGGGTATTTTATTTCTCGTGAAATTGGTATGGTGCCCCAAAGCCCCTAATCAAACAAATACCCATCACATGTCTCCAAGACTAATTAGAGTTTTTATCAATCAATTTTGGTATTTAAAATAATTTTTCTAAACTTCCAAAGCTTAAAAATTATTTATTAGTAAAAATCCACAAACTTCTAATTATTGACTCTTGTAGGAGATATGGATCTTGAACTAGTCCAGATAGATGCAGAGACAGCTTTTCTCTAGGAGAACTAGAATAGGAGATCTCTGGATCGACGTACATGTTTCAATGTCAAGGGACTTGGGTATGTGGTGCCCAAGTTAAAGAGGTCTACCTATAACTTGAAACAATATTCTAGTGTGTAGTATTTTGATTATATTAGGTCATATTGGGTTATGATTGTATGATGATCGATAAAGACAATAGTGTGTACCTACACAAAGTCGTAAGAGTTTGAGATCTATCATCATATTGTCAATGACATATTGCTGATTGGATACAACATGAAGACCATATGACTCCAATTACTAGAAGTCGGCTCTAAATATAGAGTAATGTACTAACATTAAAGCCTAGAAGAAGTGAATGTTGGTTATCCCTTATAGGAGTGTAGTCATGTATGTGTACAAAACCCGACACATCCGTTGTAGTAGGATTGATGAGAAGGCATCGATCCAATCGATGACTCACCGGATGAGTCAAGAGGATTCTCAAATATTTAATTGAGACCGCATTTATGCATTATACTTTGGCGTAATTGACACTCGCTATGGCATATTCGGATGTCAACTGACCGACGATATGGATAAGCGAGCATCGTCTTTGGTCATATTTTCTTATCGAATGGCAAAGCCATGTCATGGAGTAGTAAGAAACAAGTGTATAGCCTATTTTCACTAGGGCCAAAATGCAACGATATACACGATATTAATCGGATGCAATCTTGTTGTGCGATTCTCGAGAATCTTGCTATATGGACATGCAGAATGATGTAATTCTCTATCGTGATAGCATATCAACTGTTGGTTATTTGATAGACCCAAATTAGTTTGGAAAATCGGATAAAATCTAGATCGGTACCATTTCATTAAGAGCTAAGAGAAGGAAGAGGTTGTGTTGTGTACTATGAGTCGATGATCGAATCTACCGAAAGGGAATAGTCAAGGAATAGCTAGTGCAACACACTTAAGTCTTAGAGGCTATGCCTTTTAGTGATGATATTTTGGTAGAGACCTTAGGCACTTAGGAAATTACGGATGACAAGTTTATAAGACATTATATTTGTTTTGATTCTTTTTCCATATAGGCATATCGGGATTGCTAATATCCTTCTATTTTGTCAGTAATTTTATGGATGAAAGCTCCATAATCTTCAGCTGACAGTCTCTTTGACACCATAGGGAGGCCAATATACGTAACTGGGGGCTTCCCTTCATTGAAACGAAGCTCTGGAAGAATCTCATGCTTAATATCATCATTCACCCTCCAAAATAAACTGAGCACTTTGAAGGGTTTACCATAAGTCTAGACATACTACTAAAACTCTGTAGAACATCATTAAGAGCTCTAATAGAAGCATGATCCCCACACCAAACAATAATAAATCATTAGCAAATATTAAATGATTTATATTCAAAGAAGCACATTTAGGATGGTACTGAAACAAGGAGTTATGTTTAATCAGGTTAAGTTTTCGAGTCAAGTACTCCATATAAATCACAAATAGGTAGGGAGATAGCAGGTCACCTTGCCTCAACCCTCTCCTACCACGGAAGTAGCAAGTAAGCTTCCATTAAAGAAGATCAAATACATTGGATTGCTCACACACTCCATTATCCAGTTAACCATCTTCATAGGAAAACTAAGTCCTTCAAGCATACCCTTCAAGAAATTCCAATCTAGAGTATCATAAGCCTTTCTAATGTCCATATTGACCATACCCCTATGAGAAAGATTTTTCCTCCCATAGTGTTTCATCATTTCATACTGCATTAAAACATTACTAATAATATGTCTCCCCTCACAAAAGCAAACTGAGTTTCTCCAATAATATCTATCATAATAGGTTGTAGTCTAGCAGTGATGATTTTTGGAATAACCTTGTACAACAAATTACAACATGATATTGGCCTAAAGTCAGAGGCATACCTTGGACTTTTCAGCTTAGGAATCAAGGTTATAAGTAGAATTAACCACTTTAAGAAGATTTCCAGTGGTAAAAATTCTTTAATAGCATCAAGAATATCATCTCCAAAGAATATCATCTCCAATAATCCTCCACGCACCCTAAAAAAGATGAAGAATAGCCATCTGGACCTGGTGCTTTACACTCTGGAGTAGAAAACGTAGCAGAAATTATCTCATCATCAATGATATCTATAGTTAACCTTTATTTATGATGATTCCCAGAAAATGCCCTGAAGATATAACATCCCTATCAATGCTCAATAAACCGTCGTCCTTTGTACCCATGAGACCAACATAGAAGTTAGGAACATGATCCCAAGCTATTTACCATCAATAATTCTCTTACTATCATTGTAAAGAGATAGTATCTTTCTGTGATGCCTTTGATTCCTCAATGCTGAATGGAATAACTGGTTACCCCTGTCTCCGATAATCACATTTTTATTATAATTTTATACCCTCATTATCTATCTTATATAAATAAATATACCACTAATAATTATTTTTATCTTAATTTATAGGTAATATAGAATTATTGAATAAGAGCTCAAATAAATATTATTTCAAGCCCAAAAATCTCTAATGAAGCCCATGATGCCTAAATCCAAAGCCCACGACCGAGTTTAGAAGCAAAATCTCAGCACTCATTACTTTCTTGGTTAGAGTTATTAATAACTTGGCTTGCAATTGAGAATCAAATCAAATATGAAAAAATAAAGTCAAATTCAGGCTCGGGATGGTCAACCTAAAGAAAAGCTGATATCTCCCAACTGAAAGCGAATTTAACATATTATATATAAAATCGCCTATCTTGACAAGATCTGAGCCATCTAAATTACCAGATTCTCAAAATTTCATCAGAATAGTGAGTTATGATAGAACTGAATTTAAGTGATATATATTTAATTATTTGAAGGCCAAGTTAAATTCTAAGAAGCCTAATAGAAGCCCAAGAGAAGCACAAGAGTTTTAAATGAATTAAATATAAAAGAAATAAAGCTCACAAAGTCCATCTCTCAAGTATTAAATCAATGATCTAGATTATTTTGAGAGATCCTATGGTTATGAGTTACTGGGGTCTAAGCCAAATCCTATATGAGGGTTACTTGGGGCCGGATAAATTCAAAGATTGTGAGAGATTCTTATTATCTATAAATGGGTAGAGTGAGGGCTTGAAGTGTGAAATATTTTGTAATAACTCTTTTTAGAGAGGAGAGTTACTCTTAATTGAGAAGACCTTCCAAAATTATAACTTTTATTGTAATCAATAAAAACATTTTCACCCTTCATAATTTCTTTTCTTTTCTTTGTCCAAGGATGAAAAGAGGATGAAGATAAAGAATTGAATATGTGAGTTTATGTTTTTCTTTTCTTATTTTCTTTTCTTATTTATTTCTTAATGCTTTGTAGTGTAGATTTACATTTATGTCTTTACTTTCATATCTTTAATTTAATGTATTTACTTTCATGTCATGTTTTTACTTTATAGTATATATTTATTTTCTTGCCAATAATTTAGATTGTTTTATTTCCTCTCCTTCTTTTTTATTCTTTTTTCATCTCTCTTTTTATTTCTTTGTTTTATTTTCTAAAGATGTGGAACTAAACTCTTGTAGAAATTCTATAATTATATGAAACTAGTACTAATCTCCCTTATAATTTATTAAACATTATCTTGTGCTTAAAATGATCATGTTTAGGATAATTAACTAGAGAACTAATTGATAGAAGAAGAATTGGATAATCTATGCTTACCTTAAAAGTGGTAGGATAGAGTATGCTAATGAATTCTAGAATTACTATCTCTTTGTTATTCTTTTCATGAGTATTAATTTTACTTGGATTATAATAGGATAGGTTATGCTTACCTTAAAAGTGGTAGGATAGGCTATACTTAATAAATCTAAAGTAAAATGTGATAATAAGATAATAATTCATATTTTTATATGTGAGATAAACTAGTGGATTCGATTCTAGATTCCTCATATCTTTAATTAAATCCTCCATCTTTTGCTTTCTTGATTTTCATCTTTGTTCTTGATTTTCTTCTCTTGGTTTTATTTTCCTTTACTTCTCACTCTCTCAATATTGTTTTGATTCATTTACACATATTCACTTCCACTTTTACCTCCTCACTTTCATTCTCATTTTGTTTTTATCTATATTTTATCACTTCCACACTCTTAATCTCTTCACACTCACTTCATTCTCATTTTATTTTTATTTGCACTCAATCACAACCGCTCTCTAATCTGTCCACCACCATTTTCATTTCTTTTGTTTCCCTCCTAATTGTCACACACAACATAAGAACCAAATCTTGATTAAAATTTACAACACCTTTCTCGTGGGATCGATAACTTTTTATACTATAACTTGATAGTTGTATACTTGCTACTTTTGGTTCACTTTATTTACCTATCAAGTTTTTGGCACCGTTGCCGGGGAAGGTGCTTGTATTAAAATTTTTCTATTTTGGTTCTTTAACTTGTGTGTTTTCTTGTGTAGGAACTACTTTGAACTTTGAAGAAGGATTGAAGATTGAAGATTGAAGAATTGCCTTCAAGGAGGCTAGGATTGCTTTTGCGTGGGTAACTCTTCTTTCTAGTATTTTCAATTTCACCCTTTAGTTAGTTCTCACAATTAGAATAAAAAAGATTTATTTTTGTCGACCATAATAAAATTCACCCTCCACTTAGATATTTACTAACAAGATAATAAACTTAAACAAGAGCTTTCTTTCTCACATTTATTTGATTGTTGACCATAATAAAAAGATTTTTATTTTAACATCCTTTTATAGTTGCTTTTAATATCTAGGATTGTATTGCATATAATAGTAGAAATTCACCCAAGTGATTTGAGCATCTTGATTTGACACACACTTGAAATTATTCTTAAGGGTAAAACCCAATAATCAAGATAAGGTGAGGGATTTCATCACATTTTTCTTAGCCCACAAACCACTAATTCCTCACTACACAAACCCAAGTCTTTTAAACCTCATTCGACATTGGCCCCTAGGATTCGAGCTCATTAAGAAATAAGAAATCATTAAGTGAACCGGTTTAAGTTTACTTGAATTAGTTGGTGTCAAAGGCAAGGTTTATGGGTTGCGTAAAGCACTCCGCAAGGAACGAGGTACTTAATTGATCTTTGATCTCCCTCTAGTACTATCCTTACCTGGCTAACTGACCGAGTAAACTTTGATCTTTTATTAAATGAGCTTTTGGTTAGGAGCTGGTCTAATTGAGTCTAGGCTTAACCCTAGAGTTTAAAGTGATTGAAAAGTGATTGCATTGATTTGCTTTAGTTAATTTTTCCTTTCCTTTTTCTCATCATTTTTCCTCAAAAAGCTAACTTTTTGTTTTTAAAAAATTATAAAAAGAATTTATTTTGGTGTATGCAAATTTGGATTAGGGATAATACCAATCGTTTAATCCGTTAAAACCAACGAAATGACTCTTCCTAATCCACCCGTTCTTCAAGATATTTGTTATCCAACTAGGAATGTAATCCCATCTTGCATTAAACTCCCCGATGTCAATGGAACTAATTTCAAACTTAGACCGCATTTCATAAACATGCTTCCAAAATTTTTAGGAGTAGAATCTGAAGATGCATATATTTTCATCTTTGAATTTAAAGAAGTTTGTCTCATGATTAAGATGAGGGACTTATCCGAGAATGCGATCAAACTTCGATTTAGTCCTTTTGCTCTTAAGGACAAAGCTAAAAAATGGTTGTATAGCTTATCCACAAATTCTATCTCAACTTGGGGTGAATTTGTTACCGTTTTTCTGAAGAAATTCTTTCCTATCCATAAAACGGTTAAGCTTAGAAATAACATTCAAAATTTTAAAATTATCCCGAGAGAACCATTCTAAAGTATTTTGACATATTTAAAGACCTTCTTATCCAATGTCCTCACCTTGGTCTAGAGAAATGGCGATTATGCCAAATCATCTATGAAGGATTGGATTATTCTTCAAAATTTCCTTGGAAACAATGTGTCAAGGGATTTCATGAAGAAAAATGCCATGAAGCTTGAGACTTTTAGAGAGTTTATCTAAGAAAACCATGCAAGGGAACACGTGATGATAGAATTTCATCACTGCCCAACCCAAACCGCGGTCTTTCCTTAGAGACAAACATAGCCTGCAAAGATGGCTATGATCATGAGGTTAGAAGCTTTAGAAATCAAAGAACGAGCTCACCAAATCAATCAAGTTTCCACCTCAAGTTGTCACAACTGTCTTTCTCCACTCATATTTCGGAGGAATGTCCTCCGCTAGGAAATAATCAACCACTAGGACATATAAACGCCGATTCTAACGTCCCCGAATGATTCATTTTCTCCAACTTACAATCCAGTCGAAATCAACCCGAACTTTGTATGAAATCGTGGAACTATCTGCGAAAATTAAAATTTCACTCCTCTTCAACAATTTCCTAGGAAACACAATTCCTTTCGGCTCAAATAAATTTTCAACAACAATCGCCATATCCAAATCGGCCTCATCATCAATCAAATCATTCTCCTTCAAACTCCCCAATAAAATCGCCATCATTGCAGTCCACCCAAGTGAACCACTTGAACGATCTCTCAATTTCCGACTTTGTAATAGTCGGTCTCACATCTTTGAGCCTCGAAGTTGAACCCCTCGCTCGATTGACATCACCGCCTCAAGATTCGCTAAAATCTTCGCTCGATTAAGAAAAGCCGGATCTTCGACGTAAGTATCTACAACCGATCAGCCCTGACCGAGGTCAAAAATTATGTTGGTACCTCTTTAAGAAAAGGACTAAGACACGAAATTTTAGATATGTTAAGATTATTAGCACTTTATGTGGAGTAGTGTTCTTCCCGAAGAACATTCCATCTCATCAAGCCTTTTATACCAATAATAAAATTACAACCCAAATAAGAAGGCCTAAGGCCCCAACCACGAGATTCAAAGATATAATTTTTAAAATTGTAATAAATTTTTGAAAATAGAATATTAGATTTCTTAGAGATAGACTAGATTGGGTAGTTAAATCATAGTACCATCTCTATCCAAATCTCTCACTTGAAATTATTTATTTATGTAATAGTATGTTTGAACATGCGGCATGACAAACATAAATAAGAAAATTCACAAATATTTTATTTAACTACTCTAATTAATCATGTCAATTTTATTAGGGTATTTTATTTCTCGTGAAATTGGTATGGTGCCCCAAAGCCCCTAATCAAACAAATACCCATCACATGTCTCCAAGACTAATTAGAGTTTTTATCAATCAATTTTGGTATTTAAAATAATTTTTCTAAACTTCCAAAGCTTAAAAATTATTTATTAGTAAAAATCCACAAACTTCTAATTATTGACTCTTGTAGGAGATATGGATCTTGAACTAGTCCAGATAGATGCAGAGACAGCTTTTCTCTAGGAGAACTAGAATAGGAGATCTCTGTGGATCGACGTACATGTTTCAATGTCAAGGGACTTGGGTATGTGGTGCCCAAGTTAAAGAGGTCTACCTATAACTTGAAACAATATTCTAGTGTGTAGTATTTTGATTATATTAGGTCATATTGGGTTATGATTGTATGATGATCGATAAAGACAATAGTGTGTACCTACACAAAGTCGTAAGAGTTTGAGATCTATCATCATATTGTCAATGACATATTGCTGATTGGATACAACATGAAGACCATATGACTCCAATTACTAGAAGTCGGCTCTAAATATAGAGTAATGTACTAACATTAAAGCCTAGAAGAAGTGAATGTTGGTTATCCCTTATAGGAGTGTAGTCATGTATGTGTACAAAACCCGACACATCCGTTGTAGTAGGATTGATGAGAAGGCATCGATCCAATCGATGACTCACCGGATGAGTCAAGAGGATTCTCAAATATTTAATTGAGACCGCATTTATGCATTATACTTTGGCGTAATTGACACTCGCTATGGCATATTCGGATGTCAACTGACCGACGATATGGATAAGCGAGCATCGTCTTTTGGTCATATTTTCTTATCGAATGGCAAAGCCATGTCATGGAGTAGTAAGAAACAAGTGTATAGCCTATTTTCACTAGGGCCAAAATGCAACGATATACACGATATTAATCGGATGCAATCTTGTTGTGCGATTCTCGAGAATCTTGCTATATGGACATGCAGAATGATGTAATTCTCTATTATGATAGCATATCGACTGTTGGCTATTCGATAGACCGAAATTAGTTCAGAAAATTGAATAAAATCTAGATCAGGTACCATTTCATTAAGAGTTAAGAGAAGGAAGAGGTTGTGTTGTGTACTATGAGTCGATGATCGAATCTACCGAAAGGGAATAGTCAAGGAATAGCTAGTGCAACACACTTAAGTCTTAGAGGCTATGCCTTTTAGTGATGATATTTTGGTAGAGACCTTAGGCACTTAGGAAATTACGGATGACAAGTTTATAAGACATTATATTTGTTTTGATTCTTTTTCCATATAGGCATATCGGGATTGCTAATATCCTTCTATTGCTTGATTATCACGACATGGAGTATATTTGTATATGATGTGTACATGGTACACAAAGACAATGGGTGCACCATTAGAAAGTTACATCAAAGATGTAGGAGCTCTTATCACACAAGAAATCCCTTCGAACTATGGCGCTTGCCAAAGACGACCGCTGCTAGATATTATTTGGCTTGGAGCCATAACAACACCGTCATTTTACTAGGTATAGCAATAGTGGGAGCACTCTATTAGTCACCGACTAGGTCATGATGAGGTTGATGTATACTTATATGTTAGGGACCGGTGGAAACAAAGATATCCACTTTACTTGTTTACTATCAACCGGACTAGAGCTCGACTTGGCACATGAAGTGTGGGCTTGTCGGAGATCTCGTATATTAGGGGTGATATGGTCGACAAGTTCATTACGAGGTAATAGAACTTGGGTCCGTATGATATTCATTTAATGATGTTTGCTCAGAGAGAATTAATACCGTGAGCACGCTTCCATATGATGTGTGCTTGGACCGGATATAAGGAGGTCGGGGAATGGATCCTCGCCTCACCAGTGAGCCCTTATAGACGACCACCGCGAATGGAGGCGTCATTATACTCTTAGAGATACCGGTCGTTTGGAAAGGTTGTTATGAGCGTCTGCTACTTTGGCCGCTATTTCTCGCCGAATAAGACAATACCGCACATACAGAGTAAGAGTCAGGAAAGTGAGTGATTAACACACTCAACTATTCATGGCTAGAGGAAGATCGATTAACATGTCTTCGATTGCATCGCTAGGCCAACTCTTATTTATGTCGGGATAGGATCTAAGAGTGCAATGAATCAAGAGTAGACGTGGTGTTCATGCACGCTTCTTCAAGGGATCGAAGGTACTTGAGCGCACATGGTTGATTAGATCCGGGGCACGATACCACATACTTGCACTTTTATTGTGTGTTTTCTTTTAGGGAGATCCTTGTATCAGTCCCAACGGATCCGGCCGCAAGGCTACCCGCTATGGTTCTTTGCCTCGGTTGGGACGCTGCCCGTGGACCACCGAGCAATGATCGCCGATTGATGGGGGTTGAGTTGGTGCTCGCGAAAGAAAACGAATCAAGCAAATATCTTAGCAAGGTAAGATATCTACTCTTCCCAAGAATTAAGGCTAAGCTTAATCTCGAGGAATCTCCGCGTGGATGGCGTTCTTGAAAATCTCCTTTGATTGTGTTGAAGTTCAAATCTCCTTCTCTCTCAAGAAGGCTCTAGCTCAAAGTTTTGATCTCCGATGTTTTCTATCTCCCAAAACTTTGTTCCTCCCGTGTGGATGTAGGGGATATTTATAGCCTTCAGGGGCAAACTGCTGAAAAGAACGTAGAAGATAATGAGTGGCCGAGACAAAGATATGTCTTCACCAAAACCGCAGCCGCCGGGCGCTGACAGCTTGGCCGTTTCGCTACTGAATCGCGCTACCAATGGCGACAAGTTGGAATGTCTTCGGTTGTTGTAACGGCTTTCCCTTTTTAGGCACGCCTCAATGCCCTACTTTCACGCTTTTGGCTTTCCAAGATAACCGCTTCACTAACGGGTTGAATATCCTCTTACATTAAAAAGTCAAGTGGGCCCCACGAGCATCAATAGAACACTCAAGAGCACGATTTGGACACTCTTGGTGTCTCGCTTTGGCGAGACACAAGAAAGTGTCTCGCCAATGGAGAGACACCACAAAGTGTCTCGCCAATGGCGAGACACAACAAAGTGTCTCGCCAATGGCGCGACACAACAAAGTGTGGTGCGACACAACAAAGTGTCTCGCCAATGGCGAGACACAAGGAAGTGTCTCGCCTATGGCGCGACACAAAAAGTGTCTCGGGCATTGGTTTCACCTTGTGGTCGACTTCCTTAGATCTTGACGATGTCATTCCTCGATCTTCTTTTGATTAAGTCACATTTGGGGCTCTTCAGCAATTTTCGATGCCTACAGTAGCACGTTTCCATATGACGTGTGCTTGGACCAGATATAAGGAGGTCAGGGGATGGATCCCTGCTCCCTCGCTGTGTGAGCCCTTATAGACGACCACCAGTAATGGAGGGCAGTCATTGTACTCTTAGAGACACTGGGCTGTTTGGGAAGGTTGTTATGAGCGTCTGCTACTTTGGCTGCTATTTCCTGCCGCAATTAGACAATACCGCACATACAGAGCAGTGTTAGGAAAGTGAGTGATTAACACGCTCAACTATTCATGGCTAGAGGAAGATCGATTAACATGCCTCCTGATTGCATCGCTTGGCCAACTCTTATTTATGTCGGGGATAGGATCTAAGAGTGCAATGAATCAAGAGTAGACCGTGGTGTTCATGTACGCTTCTTCAAGGGATCGAAGGTACTTGAGCAGACATGGTTGATTAGATCTGGGGTACGAGATACCGCATACTTGCACTTTTTATTATGTGTTTTCTTTTAGGGAGATCCTTGTATCAGTCCCAACGGATCTGGCTGCAAGGCTACCCGCTTGCAGATTCTTAGCAGTCCACGCCGCACTATCGATGTATGGACATGGATTTAAAGAGGAAGGAGATTCTTAGGGAGACTTTGACTCGGGGAATCAATGACTCAGGGAGTCGGCTCAAGGGGCAATAAATGGCACCCACTCTAGACACCCAAATAAGTGGGTGGATAATATTTTATCTTAGAGATAAGATATTCATAATCCTAATAAGTGTAGGATTCTATCTCTAAGCCCTTTATATATAAAAATAGGGTTTTCATGATGGGAATAAGGGAGAATAGACCATAAATCTTCACATAGCTATCATCTCCTTCTCCGTTCGAATTCATGCTTTATGCGGTAGTTGCAAGGTGATATGCGGGGGCTTCTCGCCGGTTGCACGCTGTGGTTGCCCTCCGGCCGTTGATCAAGAAAGGCGTGACGATCCTACAGAAAAGATCCGAATCGGTAACCCTAAACTTATTGTTTACGTTTCCTAGATGCATGCTAGGATTTCTTTATTTTCGCTGTGCGTTGTTTATATAGTAGATTACCCTCTTGCATGCGTGAAGTTATCCGGATTCAACACAATGTATTTAGAGCTTGTACATAATAGAAATATACATGGAACTGGGTCAAATAAAGTTCTCATTTTTGAAGCCTTGACACAATTTTTCCTTTTTTCCCATTTTTTTCTGACAAAAAGGATCTTGTCAGGATCTGCACGTGATGGGTTTCAAACTTCAAATTTGGACCAAACCAACCGCACTTTTTTTTGCCTCATTCCTAATAATTTATATTTATATGATTTCAGGTTTAGTGAGGTGAATTTTGGCAAGTTTGTTTGATAAATATATACATCAATCAAGTTTAACTTCTAGATAAGTTATTTATAAGACGTTATTAGGATGCCAACTTGTCGAGTTCGTGTGGTTTTATCTCGAATCTATGTGAGTTTACAGCTGAATGCTATAATAGTTGCACGTTGAAAAGTTATTTTAAAAGTCAAGAATATGACTATGAAGTGAACTTGATTAGATAGTTCACCTTAAATTTGGTTAAAAGGTGAAGAAAATAAATGTGAGATAGATTTGTAACTTACTGATTTGAATATATCTCATCCTCTATGGAAGAGAAATTAGATGGTTAGAATTAGGAATTACACTAAACCCTACGGTCTTTCAGCATTTTGTAGTAAACCCCAATAACTTTTACAGATAACCCCTAATATCTTTTGGGTAAATTACACTGAATCCCCAATAACTTTCAAAATGTCTTTTTATGTTAGTGTTTAGTTCTACTTAATGGGGTTTATTATCTACAAAATGTAGAAACTTATTGGGGGTTTTCGGCAACATGCAAAAGTTATTGGCGGTTTACTGCATTTTGAAAGTTACTGGGGAATTTACTGCAAAACACTGAAAGTTCTTATGGGTTTAGTGTAATTTACCCTAAGAAGTAACATGGACGGATCTACATGTAGGAAAAAAAGATAGTTGAGGTGAAAGAATAAGTTACAGGCTTCTTTTCATGCTTTAGAGTTGCTTTTGCTTCATCATTCTCTTATTAGTTAAAAGGAAGTTCTTCTCATCTTTTTTCCTTTCAGTCTTCATCATATATGTTATCGAACACATTCTGAACTCAAGCTTCCAAATAAATGAGCTAACTGTCATCCTTTTTTCCTCCTTTTTTTTAAAGTAAAAATAGGGCAAGTCGCCCTATCATGGTATATATTAAAAACAGAGTAAGAATATACAGATATTGATATCTCGAAATGGTTTTGCAATGTGTCCTAAATTGGTAGAGGAGCGGACCTTGTCGTCACTCTACACAATGAGGGAAACAAAGAAAATCACCCATAGATATCTTGGTAAATCCCAAAAGAAGAGAGGAAAACTAAAACCTTAAAATAGTATGAGCTATACAAAAATTAAAACTGATACAAAAATTGAGAATGCAGCGTTTATCTGACCTAGTAGCTGACCGGGTCCTAAAAGAGGATATTCCTCTGAAACATGAGATGGAGACAGACAGTTATGACATCCTGAGGTAGAAACTTGGTTAATTTGAGCTGGAGCTCGTTCTTTGACTTCTAAAGCTTCTAACCTACGCATGATTGTAGCCATCTTTGCTTTAGAGGCTATGTTCGTTTCTAAGGAAAGACCACTGGTTTTGGGTTGGAAAACTGATGAAACACGGTCATCACAGTGTTCCCACTGCATGGTTTTCTTGGATAAACTCTCTAAAAAGTCCCAAGCTTCGTCGGCATTTTTCTTCATGAAATCCCCTTGACACATTGACTCTAAGGAAGTTTTTAAAGAATAATCCAATCCTTCATAAATAATTTGGCATAATCGCCACTTTTCAAGACCATGGTGAGGACATTGGATAAGGAGATCCTTAAATTTGTCAAAATACTTCCAAAAAGGTTCTCCCGGTACAATTTTAAAGTTCATGATGCTGTTTCTAAGCTTAACTGTTTTGTGGATAGGAAAAAAAATTTTCAGAAAAACTTTTACAAATTCACCCCAAGTTGACATGAAATTTGTGGGCAAGCTATACAGCCATTTTTTGGCTTTGTCCTTAAGGGCAAATGGAATAAATCGAGTTTGATCGCATCTTCGCTAAGTCCCTCATCTTGATCATGAGGCAAACTTTTCAAATTCGGAGATGAAAATGTAAGCGTCTTCGGTTTCTACTCCTAGGAATTTGGGAAGCATGTTAATAAAATGCGGTCTAAGTTTGAAATTTGCTCCATTGACCTCGAGAGTTTATGCAAGAGGGATTGCATTTCTAGTGGGGTAACAAACATCTTGAAGAACGTGGGTTGGTATTGGCTATTTCGCTTGGTTCAAGAGATGTATCAAAACGAATTAAACGATTGGTATTATCCCTAACCCAAGTTTGCATACACCAAAATCAATTTTTTTAATGAAAAAGGACAAGAGAAAGAGATAGGAAGATGATGAGAAAAACGAAAAAGGAAAAACTAACTAAAAGCAAATCAAGGCAATCACTTTTCAATCACCCTAACTCTAGGGTTAAGCCTAAACTTGACTTAGACCAGCTCCTAACCAAAAATTTCCTTAATGAAAAGATCAAAGTTTACTTGGATAATTAGTCGTAAGGATAGTACTAGAGGGAGATTAAAGATCAATTAAGTACCTCTTTCCTTGCGGGCTTACCAACCCTAAACCTTGCCTTAGACACCAATTAATCCAAATAAACTTGGACCGGTTCACTTAAGGATTTCTTGTTCCTTAATGAGCTCGAATCCTTAGGGCCAACGTCTAATCAATTTTAAGAGGCTTGGGTATGTGTAGTGAGGAATTAGTGATTTTTGGGCTAAGGAAAGGGTGATGAAATCCCTCACCTTATCTTGATTAGGGGGTTTTTGTCCTTAAGATATTTTCAAGTGTGTGTCAAATCAAGATGCTCAAATCACTTTGGTGAATTCCTACTATTATATGCAATGCAACCCTAGAAATTGAAAGCAACTAAAAAGGATGCAAAAACAAAAATCTTTTCATTTTTTATTATGGTTAGCAACAAACAATGTGAGAGAGGTGGAAATTGTTTGAGTTTATTATCTTGTTAGTCAAAGTCCAAGTGGAAGATGGATTTTATTATGGTCAACAAAAGTAAAATCTTTTTTTTAAAGTCCTAATTGTCTCTAATGTGGTGAACTAACTAAGGGTGGAATTGAAAATACTAGATAGAGAAGTTACCCACGCAAAAGCAATGCAAAGCCTCGTTGGAGGTAATTCTTCAATATTGAATCTTCAACTCTTGATCTTCAAGCTCCAAGTTCCTACACAAAAGAAAACACACAAAATAAGAAACCAAAGTTAATCAAAATCCTACTTATGCACCGTTCCCCGACAACGGCGCCAAAAACTTGGTGGGGAAATAATTGATTACCTCCTAAGTTGCAAGTATACAACTTATCAAGTTATAGTATAAAAGATTGTCGAATCCCACGAGAAAGGCGTTTGTAAGATTATGTTCAAGTTTTGGTTCTCAAATTATGCGCGACAATTAGGAGTTTATGTACATGGTGAAAGTGGTCATGAAAAGATTAGAGAGTGGATGTGGATTATGTGCAAAATAAATGAAACGAGGAAGAAAATGTGTTGTGGAGAGATTGAGATTGTGAAGGTGACAAAGTGTAAATAAACACAAAATGAGAGTGAGAATGGAGAGATGGAGAGTGAGAGAAAATAAATGCAAAGAAAATAAAACAAGATTGAGAGAGGAGAGAGTAAAGGAAAATCAAGATCAAGAAAATAAAATCAATAAAGAAGATGGAGGATTCAATTAGAGATATGAAGGAATCTAGAATTGAATCCACTAGCTAATCTTACTTATAAGATATGAACCATTCTCTTTTATCATATTTTATTTTAGATTTATTAAGCATAGACTATCAAACCACTTAAGGAAAGCATAACCTATCAAATTATCACCTAAATGAAATTAATACTCATGAGAAGAATAACAACAAGATAGTAATCCTAGAATTCATAAGCATAACCTATCAAACCACTTAAGGAAAACATAGACTATCAAATTCTTCTTCTATCGATTAGTTCTCTAGTTGATTAGCCTAAACATGATCTTTTTAAGCATAAGAGAGTGATTCACAAATATAAGAGAGAATTAGACTAGTTTCATGCAAAACTAGAACCCCTAAGAGGTTAGTTTCACATCTTTAGAAAATTAAAAGAAAGAAAATCAAGATGAGAGTAAGAGGAGGAGAATGAAAATTCAACTAATTATAAAAGAAAAGAAAATAAAAGCAAAGAAAGAAAAGAAAGAAAATCTAAACTAATAGCAATGAAAGTAAATCTACTCTATGAATTAAAGGCAAGACATGAAAGTAAATTGCATGAAATTAAATTACATGAAAGTAAATCTAAACTACAAAGCAATTAAATGAACAAGAAAGAAAAAGAAATGCAAAAGAAATAAAATAGAAACCTACACCCTCGATCTTCATCTCATCCTCCTTTTGGTCCTTGGATAAGAAGAAGAGAAAGAAAATTGAAGGGTGAAAATTTTATTTATTGTGTAACAAAATTATAATTTTGGAAGGTCTTCAATTAAGAATAATCATCCTCTCCAAATAGAGTTTTACAAAATATTTCACACTCAATCCTCTCCCCTCAAGCCCTATTTATAGCTCAACGGAGTGAACATGAACCATTAGATCAAACTTGGCCATCAATGAAGAGAAATCAGCCATTAATTGAAATTCATATGAACCAACCGATCGACCAATCGGTTGGCCAACCGGTTGGTCGATCGATTTCGATCGGTTGGTTTCCAACCGAATTTATCTTTTCTTTATTTTTCTTCACGAATTTCTCTTGGATCACTTTGGTATCTTGGGCCTTCGCTTGGTATGGATATTGCTCGTGACGAAAAGTCGAAGTTGTGGTTATCACAGAGAAATATATTAAACGGTTGATTGATAGATTCAACATAAAAGATGCCAAGTCGTTAGTACTCCTCTTGTAGGTCATTTGAAGCTTAGCAAGAAGTTTTGCCTGACTACGATAAGGAAAAGAGTGAGATGGAGAATATTCCTTACTCTTCAAATTGTAGGGAGTTTGATGTATGCTTTGCACTTCGACTGCATATAACCATGCGCAGGCGCTGTGAGCGTGTTTCTTTCTAATCCAGAAAGTTCATTGGGAAGGTGTAAAGTGGATCTTGAAATATTTGAAAGGCGTTCGATTGTGTTTGAGTTTTGGAGGTTCCAAGCAAGTACTACAAGGTTTTGCAGTGATGGATATGGCAGGTGATCTCGATC
>CM022703.1:83545538-83636597 GCA_012295165.1 Asparagus setaceus
AACTTGAGTATAAAACTGACTAAGAACTTGATAATTTAAAAGTTTATCAAGTAGATCAATTATTAATTAAATCTATTAAGTTGGCAAGTGATAATTTTTCTAAGGCAATAAAAGAAAGGATAAAATAGAGAAAATATGAATAGTCCCCAACCCCACACTTAAATTTAGCATTATTTTCAATGCAAACTATATGATGCATAAAGTAAAGCAGATAGGAAGTGAAGAACTAGCATTTGTTAGGTCAACCTAAAATAATTATAAAATAATAAAAATATGTAATTACCTTGGAGTGCGAGGAGATGTACCCAAAATTTTCCTTTTCTCTTTTTTCATTCATTTTCTTCATTTTTTCATTTTTTCAAAAGAACAAGATCTCTCAAATTAGGGAAGAATAAATTCTTTTTATTATTCTTCTTATTATGAGACAAAGAGTAAATATATAAAATAAAAATTTTAAAATAAGAAGCTCAATTCCTACATCAAATTCTACCTTATTGATGTGTTGTGAATATGTGTCAAGATTGCAAGTGCACAATCAAGTTATAGTATAGTACAATATTGATCCCACGAGGAAGATGTGTAGAAAAAATTCTAACATGAATTCTAGAGTTTTGTGTAGACAATTAGGAGTAAAAATATGGAGAGATAAAGAGAGTGAGTGATTATTTATAAATAAAAGAAAACTAGAACAAGAGGGGAGAAAGAGAGTTGACAAATAAAAGAAAATAAAGAATAACAAGGAGGAGAAATAAAGAAAACTAGAAAAGAATAAAATCAAGACTATAAAAACTAACCATAAAGAGGAAAAATCAAAACAAGTAAAATATGGAGAAAATCAAGAGAAAAGATAGGAATCTAGAATTGAATACACTAATTAATTTCATTTAGGATTTATGAACTACTCTCTTTTTTATCACATTTTACTTTAGATTTATTAAGCATATACTATCAAACCACATTTATTTGACTTTCCTGCCAAATCTTCTCTAAGATTTCTCATATCCTTCCTTCTGCCTCCTGCCTTTCTTATTTGGGTTTTGGTTAGGGTTAGGGTTCGGGTTAGGATTAGGGTTAGGGTTGGGTTGGCTTGAGTTGGGTTAGGGTTCAGGTTAGGATCAGGGCTCGGGTTAGGGTTCGGGTTCGTGTTCGGGTTAGGGTTAGGGTTAGGGTTAGGGTTAGGGTTCGGGTTAGGGTTCGGGTTAGGGTTAGGGTTAGGGTTCGGGTTCGGGTTAGGGTTAGGGTTAGAGAAGATTTGGTAGGGAAATCAAATAAATGTGGGGGCCACATATCTTTAATTAATTAACCTATTTTTTTAAACCTAACCATTAATTTGAATCTAACGGTGTAGAATGGTCATTTCACGTTAAGTAAATCATCTCACCGGATCGCTTATATATATATATATATATATATATATATATATATATATATATATATATATATATATATATATATATATATATATATATATATATATATATATATCCACTTAAGTGGATAGGAGACTTTGTCCAACCAATTAGCGAGAGAAGGGTACTTTGGTATAAATAATTTAAAATAAAGGGTCCCTAAAATAAATAAGGAAATAAAAAAGTAAATAAAAGATCACGCATCATTGTCTTCCCTGCGTCTGCTAAAACAGAAGTCGGACTTTCCCAACCTTTTTTACCTCATGCCTTCTATCAATTGTTGTATTAGAAGAGAATATTATCAATTTCATTTGTTTAAAGTTTGATAGAACTTAAATTAAGATCTGAGCACAAATATTTTTGGCCTTTTGGGAGATAATTAGTTATATAAATCGATATTTTGATAGAATTGGTACAAGAGACTTTTGCGAAAAAACTCACTCAATCAGCGTGGTGTATTAACTGGTTGCATTGAGCCATTGGCAATATATGCAAACAATGAAATTTTGTGTAACCTGTGTAATCTTCATCTTTTGTATCTACATATATAAACTTAAATAAATAATAGCACACCCTGTAACTTCATCTTGATACAAAACAAGTCTTCAAAGAATCGAATATGAGATTAAGAACCAATAGCTCAAATATCAAAATAGTATCTGATACTGAAATCTACAATTTTAGCAAACAAATACAATAAATAACAAATCAGAACAACTATTGCCAGTTTTATAATTCTAGATCTCAGCCCAACCACATATGTGAAAACAAGAAAAGATGAAGAGCAATATTAAAAATTAGGGCAATGGCGTGCTTGCTAGTTTTTCTCTGCCGTGGAGGAGAAGCGGGATTGGAGATGGGATACACACTTTGTTATTACTTATTTTGCTTTAAGTTATTTGTACCAAACTACCCTTCTCTCAATTAATTAGTGCCACCTCATCTAATCAAGATTTCAATCAATCAACTCAATCCAATGGTTAAGAAATTAGTTGGACAAAGTCCCTATCCACTTAAGTGGATAATAGCTCAACTCTATATACATACATACATATATAAATATATATATATATATATATATATATATATATATATATATATATATATATATATATATATATTAGACTTGGCATATGTTTCTAGAATTTTACTCACATCTTCATCATTAGCACTTAACTGGAATGAAGTGAAAAATAAAATTCTAAGGTCTCGATACCAAAGATTTTCTATGTCCTTGTGTCCTAGACTAAGAACCAAACTCATTACGTTGTCATATGTTAACTCACAAGCTTTTAAACCCTCAAAATCTGTAATATCCCCATCACAGTAATGTGAAATTATGTAATCCAAATGAACCATTATGATGAAATTTTTAGTTAAATATCTGCACGTAAACATGAAAACACAATAATGAGTAAGCAATAAATAAGGACTAAAGGAAAAATAGACAATGATAATTTCTCCTTATTATAACTATGCTAGTGGGTGTGATTTTTCAATAATTTTCTCATCGGCTAATAGATTATAGGTTAAGGAGAAATTCTTTTAGAAATTTGGGTAGTATATACTTGCTATCATTATATCCCAGGAGACCGCATAAGAAGCAAAAATAAAGAATAGCTAGTTAATCCGCTAAGAAGTTTGATCTCTGATGCTCATATTTTCAAAAATATGTTGTTCATACTCTTTTTTCTCATATTCATATGGAATTAAGTATGAGTACTTTTCTACTCGAACAAAAAAATTTATGGTGTATATGATAAACTCTAACACTATAACATGTAAGTTTCGAAAGTTTCTCGATAAAACTTATGGAGCATATAGTAAACCCTAATACTAGAAAAATTATTTCTTTTAATCAAACTTTCGCTGAATACAATATATCCTAACAAAGTAATAAATAATATTTTTTAGAGAATATGATAAATCGTAACATTATAACATAGAGGTAATAAAAAATATCGTGAACAAATACCTATCACAATTCCGTTGTCAAGATTCAAGGTTGCCATTGATCGCTTGGTTACTTCAACTTCTTGTGACTCCATAATTAATTAGGGTTGCTGGTTTTGGAGGGAGGGAGGATTTTTATTTATTTTTATTTTTTGGTGTTTTTTCGTTTGACAGGAGAAGGACGAGAAGGACGAGCAATCGTTCTTTTTATTTTATTTGTTTGTATACGGATATCTATGTTTTAGGGTTGAGGGTAGTATTGACCCTTCAAGATTTTTTTAATAGGGATTCTAATGGATGGTTAAAAAAAGATTAACTTTAGCAAGGGGTACAGAGACTAAGTTGAGAAAAAAAGGTGCAAGGATCAACATGAGTATGATCTCTAGTATAGGGATCAAACTGGACTTTCACCCTTTCCATAAAAAATATATTATCGATCCTTGTTGTATGTAGAGACTGGAAGGAAAAAAATACATTTTGTACGCTGCTTTCCATTTTAATGGGGAATTTCCTACTCCAATTTTCGGACACCAGGTAAAAGTTCAGAAGATATGAGAGAGACAGATACTTCACCAACAAAAATAATTCACTACATTGGAAAAATACATAACAATGCCTATGATAAAGGCATGAATATTCGTAACATAATTAGACTCCCAAAACGAGAGCAATTACTTGATTTCCTAAGAAACACAAGTAGCTAAACCAAAAGGCCAAGCTTATTCAAACACCAAACAAAAGAAACTTTAAATAAAATTAAAATAAAAAATCCAATGTAGCATAATTAACCCCCATATTTGATCATTAGTGCTTCGTGACGGTGGTCTTGGTGGTGGTGGTGGTGTGTCCGGTGCTCGCGGTGCTAGTGTTGTCAATCCCAACTGCATTTTTCACAGTATCTGCCGCTCCCTGAGCCATGTTCTTCACCTGTTCTCCAGTCTGCTGAAGAAACCCTGCGGTCTCCTCCTTGGCCTCCCTCGCAGATTGTGATGCCCTGTCCATCAAATCATCCTTCTTGACCTAAAAACAAAAATCTCTGTAAATATTAATTTTTTTTACCATCTCTAAATTTCAAATGAAAAAGATGGAAAAGGGCTTACTTGGGCCTGGCCGACGGCCTGGCCAGCTTGGAATCTGATATCGTTGTGATCAGCCATTTTCTCTTTGACTACTCTCTTTAATTTCCTTTACTTCTATTCTTTTTTTTTTTAATGGATGAATGGATTGGTGAAGGATTAAGGGGGTATTTATAGCTTGGAGAGTGCATGGTACATGGAGACACGTGTCCTAGGATTAAGGGCTGTTGCAGAAAGAACTGGTAATTGGGACGCGTGTCATGCAACGATTGAATTGTGGAGGTTTTATGCCCATTTGACGAGGGAATTAGTTGGTTATGCGTTTAACTCGGATGCAAATAGTTGACACATTCCTATGAGTAATGAGTATGGATTCTATCTAAACATCCTATAGAATAGGGATGATTTATACCATTCACGGTTGGTTAGAGGGTTAGTTTAGATATTGTTGTTATTCTATCAATGATGTAAATCATCCTGCTCATATAGAGGTTGTTCTGATAGGAACCCTACTGCCGAGTAACTAGTTTATTTTGGCACTTGCTTTGGATTCATATATATATATATATATATATATATATATATATATATATATATATATATATATATAAGGCTCTATGAACTTAAGTTCATAATAAATAGTGGTGCACCAACTTTTCTAACCACTCATCTTGCTTTGGGATCCGTGAAAGATATAAAGGCCATTTTGAGATTTGTGCATCACAAATCTCAAGGCAAGATGAGTGGATAAAAAGTTGGTGCACCACTATTCATATGAACTTAAGTTCATAGGAGCCTCTCTCTCTCTCTATATATATATATATATATATATATATATATATATATATATATATATATATATATATATATATATGATTTTATTTTCAATTTTGAATGTGAAATTTTAATTTATCATCTGTTAAGTTTGGATACAAACACTGTTGTGTAAAATTATTCACTATGTCCAAATACATAGTTAGATGTAACAGAAGGTTTCTAAAAGCATATATTTCTAGTATTACTTGTATACTTTTCCATTGCTGTTTTTCTCCAAGCATGACATTTGTCTCTCATTGAGTATTTTATCAACACTAATTCCGAAAAACAAAACCCAAAACCAATTAAAAAAGGCTTAATCATGGCAAAGAACCATTGAAGTCGAGTGATGCTTGTTTTTACTTGCATTCCCTTTATATCTTTCACGGATCCCAAAGCAAGATAAGTGGTTAGAAAAGTTGGTGCATCACTATTCATTATGAACTTAAGTTCATAGGAGCCTCTCTCTCTCTCTATATATATATATATATATATATGATTTTATTTTCAATTTTGAATGTGAAATTTTAATTTATCATCTGTTAAGTTTGGATACAAACACTGTTGTGTAAAATTATTCACTATGTCCAAATACATAGTTAGATGTAACAGAAGGTTTCTAAAAGCATATATTTCTAGTATTACTTGTATACTTTTCCATTGCTGTTTTTCTCCAAGCATGACATTTGTCTCTCATTGAGTATTTTATCAACACTAATTCGAAAAACAAAACCCAAAACCAATTAAAAAAGGCTTAATCATGGCAAAGAACCATTGAAGTCAGTGATGCTTGTTTTTACTTGCATTCCCTTTATATCTTTCACGGATCCCAAAGCAAGATAAGTGGTTAGAAAAGTTGGTGCATCACTATTCATTATGAACTTAAGTTCATAGGAGCCTCTCTCTCTCTCTATATATATATATATATATATATATATATATATATAAGAAGAGCCTATGAACTTAAGTTCATAATAAATAGTGGTGCACCAACTTTTCTAACCACTCATCTTGCTTTGGGATCCGTGAAAGATATAAAGGCCATTTTGAGATTTGTGCATCACAAATCTCAAGGCAAGATGAGTGGATAAAAAGTTGGTGCATCACTATTCATTATGAACTTAAGTTCATAGGAGCCTCTCTCTCTCTCTATATATATATATATATATATATATATATATATATATATATATATATATATATATATATATGATTTTATTTTCAATTTTGAATGTGAAATTTTAATTTATCATCTGTTAAGTTTGGATACAAACACTGTTGTGTAAAATTATTCACTATGTCCAAATACATAGTTAGATGTAACAGAAGGTTTCTAAAAGCATATATTTCTAGTATTACTTGTATACTTTTCCATTGCTGTTTTTCTCCAAGCATGACATTTGTCTCTCATTGAGTATTTTATCAACACTAATTCCGAAAAACAAAACCCAAAACCAATTAAAAAAGGCTTAATCATGGCAAAGAACCATTGAAGTCAGTGATGCTTGTTTTTACTTGCATTCCCTTTATATCTTTCACGGATCCCAAAGCAAGATAAGTGGTTAGAAAAGTTGGTGCATCACTATTCATTATGAACTTAAGTTCATAGGAGCCTCTCTCTCTCTCTCTCTCTCTCTATATATATATATATATATATATATATATATATATATATATATAAATATGAGAATGTATATGACCAATTATGAAACAAAATTTTGCCCAAATCTAAACAAAGGTACACATTTGGATGACAAGGTTCTACCGTTCTCAAGCACCAAATAGAAGTGCCTAAAGGTTCAGGCAGGGCTACATTTGTCCAAAAGTTATGGAAAAAATAGCAATTGACTCGAAGAAAACTTATTTACAGCGATTATGGCTTTGATATAAATCAGAAAATATTATTAAAAACGAACATTTTGCAAGACAACAGATATAATCCATCAAGAACATTGTCTAGAAAAAGATACTGAAGCGCATCAATCTTTAAAAGATTACAGTTAGCTGATCATGTACATCAGAAATCTAGCATATCATCAGAATTGGTTACAATGCCAGGTACAAATTTATAATAATCAACAGCAAAGTTTAACGCAGGCATAAATCTCTACAGGCACAAAATGAAGATTATCCTACTACTGTCATCAAATACATCGTACAGAACCAGCAGATTTATACTGTACCCTCCAGCTCATTTAGATTTATCTTCAATTTCCGAAAGCTTAATTCTGAAATTAGAACTTACATTGTTAGTTTATCACAACACTTAATTGGAGGCTGAAAAGAAAAAAACACAGAAAAAGCAGTAAACTGAACATAATAAAAATTAAGCAGTTCCCCTCATCTACGTCAAACTCTAAGGTGAAGTGTCAACATTTACTTGAATTTACAAATAATAAAAGGATGTTTCAACCAAAGATAGCATCCAACCTGATGGGAAGTAAAATGGTCAGAAGTTTATCTATTTGTAGTATATATTACAAAAGAGTGATTTTAGTCCTTTGATCCTACATTTTTACATTCTTCTGAATTATCCTATCCTGACGGTTAATAGAAGGATTCCCAATCAAGAGAGCGCTCAAAATTATTATCAAACTCTGGGATTTCAAATTTAATAAGGATGATTTAATATTTAGGGATGAGTAAGTCATATTTAAGTAATTAAGGATCTGTAACTCATTAAATCCGGCAACTTAATTTGATTAAAACACTAAATATTCACAAAGATTTCTATAATAGAACAAAAGGTATCGTTATTGTTATTTATAGTAGTAATACTGAAACTAATTGCTAATTTGATTACAATTTAATTTTATTAAAGAAGCATTTGATTATGATTTATTTTTAAAAAATAGAAAAATACTTGACTTTAAATATGCTTTTGTTAGAAAATTAAATAAATAGAATCTTATTCCTACCTAATCCAAATAAATACTCCTATAGAAAACATGTATTTGTTCTTGCATCTATGACTATATGTACTTACTAGTTGTAGATACATCAATCAGAAACCTCTAACACTGCATGTGCAGTGCATGTGATCAAATTCTAGTTTCTAATAGAAATTATTGGAAAAGGATACTAACTGATTTCACACATAAAGGGAACTCTTAAAGGTTTTCTACCAAGAAATTAGATCCATAAAAACATCAGAGTATGTAAATATTAAATAAGGGACAAATGAAACAAAATGTAAATTGCTTACAGAGGACTAATGGCATAGAATTAGCATAATATATAGAGCAAATACCCTTAAACAGGATATTCAAATGAAGCTACAAATATTACATGCATAAACCATTTTTGATCCCTTAAGATAACTATTAACTTTTGGTTAGTTTAGAAAACTAAAACTCAATGGTTAATAGAAGGATTCCCAATCAAGAGAGCGCTCAAAATTATTATCAAACTCTGGGATTTCAAATTTAATAAGGATGATTTAATATTTAGGGATGAGTAAGTCATATTTAAGTAATTAAGGATCTGTAACTCATTAAATCCGGCAACTTAATTTGATTAAAACACTAAATATTCACAAAGATTTCTATAATAGAACAAAAGGTATCGTTATTGTTATTTATAGTAGTAATACTGAAACTAATTGCTAATTTGATTACAATTTAATTTTATTAAAGAAGCATTTGATTATGATTTATTTTTAAAAAATAGAAAAATACTTGACTTTAAATATGCTTTTGTTAGAAAATTAAATAAATAGAATCTTATTCCTACCTAATCCAAATAAATACTCCTATAGAAAACATGTATTTGTTCTTGCATCTATGACTATATGTACTTACTAGTTGTAGATACATCAATCAGAAACCTCTAACACTGCATGTGCAGTGCATGTGATCAAATTCTAGTTTCTAATAGAAATTATTGGAAAAGGATACTAACTGATTTCACACATAAAGGGAACTCTTAAAGGTTTTCTACCAAGAAATTAGATCCAAAAAACATCAGAGTATGTAAATATTAAATAAGGGACAAATGAAACAAAATGTAAATTGCTTACAGAGGACTAATGGCATAGAATTCGCATAATATATAGAGCAAATACCCCTTAAACAGGATATTCAAATGAAGCTACAAATATTACATGCATAAACCATTTTTTGATCCCTTAAGATAACTGTATGCTACACCCTAAGGTCAGACATAGTTCAGTAGATTAAAATTTTCTGTTAATAGGTCAAACCTCAAAATTCCCATGTAAAGAAGCTCGGGCAATTGGATGATCAATGAATCACAGGCTTCAGAGGGTGTGCCCTAAGTCTGGATAGGTCCAGATTCGAGTCCAGCTCCTCATCTAATTCTCCCACAACGCAACTGCAAGAAGAAAAGGAAAAGGAAAACCAATACAAAGAACCTTACAAATAACGGTAACAAATAAAAGCAAGAATCTTAAAGATAGTGAAAGAAACCTACATGTTATCACCCCTTATGATATACAAACCAAGAACAAGTTGTTGAACACCTTCCTACAAATGGAACACAAAAAGGTCACAAGAGTTAACTTCGTGATTGTTTGTGGATAATCCAGATAGAACGAACAAGTTCGATGCTAATGCTGTTATCTGAAATATTAGACATAAAAAATGTAAAATGTTAATGCAAATGACTAAAGTAAAGCTCATTCTATTGGTACCTGCAGGTTGTACCACTTTCCTAATGTTGATTTTATGGAATCCAAGACCTAAAAAGACAGTATCTTAAAATGTTAAGAGCCTCAAGTATGATTAAGGAACCTAGTGAAGGAGGTATATAGATTCAAATTTTTTACAGGAAACTGTGAAGTGTATATAAGATCACATGAGTTTGTCTTTATTAACCAGGATATTATATTATGTGCACTTGATGTACATGAACTATATGTATAGTTGGATAAATTCAAAGGGTATGTTGGATATTTTTACCGCTACTGTAACTATGTTCATATTTTAGATGAATATCAGATATCAACATGTACATTCAATTCAACAAATCTGACATGAAGCAGATTATCCATTTTGAACCCTTGACTGCAACCATGCATGGAAGTACATGGACATGCGACATGGTGAGATGGTGGCCCATTAACTCTTTCTACTTTGGGCAATTCAGAACCAAACCACCGAATCTATTTGCTATTGGTCATGAATCTATCTTTAAAAATAGTACCCTTACTATACGTATCTTCACCTCTTTACTCATTAAATTATAAACAAGAATAATACTCTCAAGAAAATAATAGTACATATTTACCTAAAATTTGATATTTCAGAGGCTTTTTATTCAATTATGTTCATGCATTATCAGGGAAAATGCTCCATGTTCCTTCATTTAATCAAATCCCATTTCTGCTACTAAAGCCTACCCAATGTCAACTATGCATGCTATTAAAACAGCAAGGAAGCTTGGATTTGCACTAAGAGGGAAATAGAAGCAAGTTGAAAGGAAAACTCAATGCAATTATGCGACAAAATGATAGAGACATGCCTCAGATATCTTTTTTTTAATTTTAAACAGATCGTTTCATGTAAAGTTCCAACTACCAAACACATTATTTTCACTACTTCCCAGATTTATGAGTTATTGCATGCAAAAAAATTGCATTTCAAATAGCAGCTGCAATAGCACAAGATAGTTGCAAGTACTCTGACTGTAACATTTTTACAATTGTGGTTACAGAAAGAAGTCATTTTTCCAAATAAAAAAAATCCAACTAGATTAATTGCAAGCTATTTTTTTTTAGAAACAAAATGTCTTACTTTTAGCTGTTGTTGTGAAAATATTGTAATCATATTAACAAATAGCTGCAGCTAAATAGAACTGTCCATTGCAAATGGCAGTTGCAATTGCAATTTTTTATGAACTACATAGCTCAGTATTGAGATCTTAAACGCAAAACATAACATCCTAGAGCTTCATAGATAAATTTCGAGGACAGCAATAATATCATGAAAATGATCTAGAAACAACACTTAAGAAAGGTGAATGAACCTTTGTTGAGTAAACCCGCTCATGTGACTCATCCAGAATAATATTGGTAGCTTGGTCAAAGCCTTTCAAAATCCCCTAAACGAAAATGGTTTGTGTTAAAATACAATTAGTATTTCGGTTGCAATCAAGCCATCAAAAAGTAATGAAGGAAATGAGACTAACCACAATGTTCCTTCCATCATTTGTAATGACTGATATAGTTTCTGTATGAAAAAACGAAAAAAGAAAAAATTAGTGACATTAATTGAGAAAACCCACATTAATTGTGAAAACCCATTGTGGTTTTGAAGAATTCTAATCACAAACTATGTGTTGCATATGTAATCAAAATGAGTAAACAATAGAGCACATACGGTCAACAAGCGATTCGAGGCCAGGACCAGTTGACATTATGTGAATATAAGAGACTGCAAACTACGCACCCAGATCAAATGGTTTTTTCTCCTTCTGCACACATAAAGGACAATACTAATCAGTGGTTGCATGGGCATATAGCTAACATTATGACACAAAATTTAATGCAGAAGACAGAAGAGGCCTAGGTGTAGCATAATAGCTAAAACTTAACAATGATAGAAAGCAGACAAATATAGACAAAACAATGACATAGCTATTTTCATTTATAGTTTAATTAGTTGAAATACCTAAAGCCGGTTTCAAACTATGACATGAACAATGTGAAGAACTGTTAATGGAAAGATACACTAAAGATATAAAATTGTATAGCACATGAAGATTCATCTCATTTAAGTCTTAATAAGTTCAACAAATCAGCAGAAACAAAAAATAAATTGATCATAGAACGGTTAATAACATCTTGCTTGAATACTATTTCATATTCATGGGAAATCACCTATGTTTTGCCCCATCAAATATTGTTAGCAGTGGAGCACAGCTTCACATCGAGAAAAGCTGCATGAGAACTTTGAAAAAATTTTGCACCCATCAACCTAACATGAAATCTCCGAACTAGAGCAAAGTTCATTGATGCCACATTGTTCAGCCATATTGAGTACAGCACTGATCAAACATCATTCAGACATGTGTTGGGCCCTTCTCAAACTGTCCAATTACTAACCTTTTTTTAAGTTTGAGACAGTTTCTTAGACAATTTGTCAACACTTTTTACCAGTGTTTTAAGTAACGCCAAATAGCACCGATGTAGCAGCGCTATTTGCGTTAGCGGAGGCCGCCGTGAGTAGGGCCTTAGCGGTAAACAATAGCACTTGTGAGCGCTTGTCGCTCACAAAAGCGCTCAAAAGCGTGAAATAGCAGTGAATAGCGATAAAAATCCGCTTTTTACCCTAATTAGAAGCAGTAAAAGTGGAGTTTGGGTCAATTAAACCCGATCCATACTAAACCCGACCTGAACTTTATTAAACCCCAAACCCCATTCTTCTCCTACTCTCTGTCGATATAGGGAAAAAAAACCTAAAGTCGCTGCCTCCATCAATCTATCCCCCTCAAACAACGTTGCCGCCTCCAGCCCCTTCCTACCGCCTCCCGCAGATACCTCCTCTCTTCTCTGCCACCTCCTCTCTCCTCTAGCTCCTCCGCCACCTCCAACACTTACAACAATGCCCCCACCCCTCCACCTCCTCTCTCCTCCGGCTACCTTTCGTCTCCTCTCTTCTCTGCCACCTCCTCTCTCCTCTAGCTCCTCCGCCACCTCCAACACTTACAACAATGCCCCCACCCCTCCACCTCCTCTCCGGCTACAACATATATTTCATGCTTAGGATCTCTATAAATCATCAAATATGCATTCGTGAAATTTTTAGATTTTTCTTTAATTTTTCCTTTTTTGAATATTTGTACATATTTAAATTGGACTACTATTCGACTTCGCGCTTTTTGCCGCTATAGCCCCAAATAGTCTTAGCGCCTCACCTTCTGTGACTATCTGCTACAATAACCTTGCTTTTTTACATGCATCCCATCTCATTGATTAGATATATGCATAAATGCTATAGCTTTGCGTGCACTGTAATAAGCCTCTGATGTTATTTCAGTGCAAGAAATTGTTAACACTGACCACTCTAATGGAAGATGAGAAGCAATAACCATTGTGCAAATGCAACAGAAGAAAGATGTGAAGACAATATTCATCATTGTTTTATGTTTTTCGATTACTTTTGCTCCGGCCAAGAGAACAGAGGGGATTTATTTTAATCATATAAACAGATGGAAAAGTTGAAGAAGATTATGGATTTTTTTTTTTTTAAGGCAAAGTACTAATAACAATCAAATCAAATAATACTATAAAGAAGGGGGGAAAACCCTAAAGATTAACTTTGGTACCTATTTGAAGGTAAAGGACACGTTAGAGATGATCACCGGAGACAAGAACACGGCGAGGAGACGCCGATCCGGTGGCGGCGGCTAGGGTTCCGAGGGTTCTTTATTCTGATTTCGCGTTAAGAGAGAGAGAGAGAGAGAGAGAGAGAGAGGGGTTTTTGTGATGATTGGGTTTTGGGTATGAATTTGCTATCGGGTTTGGGTTTGAAACAAGGAATGGCCTAGTAACAATCAGATAATGGGTTTGGGTTTAAAAAAGAACTCCAACCGGCCCTTTACTTTTGCTTTTACAGTTGAGCGGCCACCCGGACTGGAGCAAACCGCGGCCCAGGGTGCTTTTAAAGACACTGGCTTAACCATAACTAAAGCATATGGTCTACGAAGAAGAAATAAAAATAAGCATCACAAAAAGTGTAATAATTGTCATAGGCATGCAACAATTAATGGGTTAAACTGATGGCCATATTCACAAAAAAAGGAGGGGGAAAAAAAAAGACTGAGAATACTGTAGTAAGCAAGCAAATTAACAGATACATTCCCATTGACATTTTTCTTCTGATAAGATATGATTTCATTTCACATTTGTCAAAGTGGGAATCAACCGTGACATGCATCTAGCTAAGCTAACATAAAAACCTACCCCCCCTCTCTCTCTCTCGATTTACAAAAACCTCAAAAGATCTTCTTGACCTCAGCATCTAACAGCGACCACTGCTCCGCCCCCCGAGGCCACATCGATCCGGCACGCCGCCGTCACCTCCACCCGGTGCATAAAGAACCTCAGAACCCTGACCCTCCCCTTCAGCCTCATCCTCGATTCCACCTGCGCATTGGGCCCCACCGAAGCCGGGCCGAGTCCCGCCACCGCCAGGCTTGCTTCCATGCGCTGCGCCCTGCCGCCTTGGATCTCGCCGGCGGGGATGTACACGAAGCCCAGCTGAGAGCCGCGGCAGAGGAGGACGACGGTGGAGTCGTAGTGGGAGAAGGCGGCGCGGTTGGGGTTGAGGACGGAGGAGGACTGGACGAAGGTGGTGGAGTTGAGGTGGACGGAGGTGACGCTGAGGGTGGGGTCGCGGGGGCGGAAGAGGAGGAAGAGGACGAGGGCCGGGATGAGGAGGAGGACGACGACGATGACGGCGACGGCGACGGCGCAGGAGGCGGCGAGGCTTGGCCGGCGGGGTGGAATCCGTCGGGGGTAGTGATAGTAGGGACCGGGGTTGGGATGGGAGTTTTTGTCGTCCATTTCGAGATTTTGTGGGGGTGGGAATTGGGAAAGAGGGGGAGTTTAAGCGAGTGAGGACGGTGGCGGGGAGATTTCTTTTTTGCGGACTTATTAAAGTGTGTGTTAGAGGCAGGAGAGCATTATACTTTTGCTCTATGATTCCGACTTTAAAGAGGAAACAAAATTATAAAGGGAGCATTACCCCCATTTGAGATGGTAGATATCTATACCCCTAGATTAAAATCCTAGTGGGGGAACCAAAATGTTTAAAGGATATTTCTCATAACATTAGAAGTTTTAGGGGTATATTGGTAATTTTGCGTGTCAAAGTGAGGGAACATTATTATAAAGGGAACATTACCCCCCCATTTGATGAGAAATTATTAGATGCCCATGGAGCACCTAAGTGGGTGTTTGTTCAAATCCCAAAATTATAGGATATGGATTTCACCGTGGGATTACAAATCTATAGGTTTTTTAACATGGGTTGGGATTCCATAAACTTTGTTTATTTCATCAATATTTTGGGATCCCAAATACTATAATTTGTAATGTTTTGTTTGTTTCAAACTCAAATTGTAGAATTACAAATTTTAGAATTTCAAATCTAGAGTTGTATCAAACAAAATTATGTATTACAAAAGGAATGTGAATACCCATTGGTGAGCTTACCTCCCACCAAATAACAAACACAATTTTATTTAATTAGGGTAACCATACCCATTCAAATTTAAACACCAACGGCTATAAACGGTCATAAAACGATCATATTTTGCCAATGACTATAAAAATAGCTCAATTTCACTAACTTCATGAGTATTTTTTTTAAAGCAAGAAACCTCAACACATCAATTTTCATCAACTATGATGGAGATGCAAATAAGGTGCAACTGTCGAATCCCGACACCCTTGAAGCAATGCAAAAATGGCAAAAATCAAGGCCGTTATTATTGGTGGTTGCGCTAAGTATCCAAAGAAAGAATGCAATTTCTTTCAATGGGCTGATGATGATGGTAATTACATGAAGAGTATCGACAACAAGGAGGTATTGGTTGAAGATATGAAAAAGCTCAAAATCAAGAAATTGAAGTCAGAACTGAAAGTTGCAGAACGTCAAATTCTAATTTGAAAAATGTGTGTACTCTTTTCAATTTTTTTCTGTATTTCAATATTTTATGCCTTATTCTTGCAAAATGTATTGAAGATGAAATGAAAATTTTATTTTCGCAAATTCAAATATCCAAAACTAACCCGAGACAATGTAAATAAAAAAAATATAAAAGTAAATGATAATATAGAGGCTCAGAAAATGATCATTTTTTTAACACCTACATAATGAAATTGCATTGTAGATTGCATTCAAATAATGGATTGCCTCATATAAAAATTGCAAAAGCAATTTAGACTGCATTTTCATTAATGAACGCCTCCTGTAAACAATGAAATCCCATTGTAGGTGGCATTATCAATATGTGACCAATCATCATAGCTAAATCCGAAAAACTCAAAAACCCCACCTTTTCATCCTAGAATTTCAAATCTAAGCAAACCAAAGGTGCAACTCAAAAAACCCACTTTTTCATTATCAATATGCAAGCAAGCAGCTTAAATAAAGGCCACAACATATGAAAAACCCACTTTTTCATTATCAATATGTGACCAATCATCATAGCTAAATCCAAAAACTCAAAACCCCACCTTTTCATCCTAGAATTTCAAATCTAAGCAAACCAAAGGTGCAACTCAAAACCCACTTTTTCATTATCAATATGTGACCAATCATCATAGCTAAATCCAAAAACTCAAAACCCACTTTTTCATTATCAATATGTGACCAATCATCATAGCTAAATCCAAAAACTCAAAACCCCACCTTTTCATCCTAGAATTTCAAATCTAAGCAAACCAAAGGTGCAACTCAAAACCCACTTTTTCATTATCAATATGCAAGCAAGCAGCTTAAATAAAGGCCACAACATATGAAAAACCCACTTTTTCATTATCAATATGCAAGCAAGCAGCTTAAATAAAGGCCACAACATATGAAAAACCCACTTTTTCATTATCAATATGCAAGCAAGCAGCTTAAATAAAGGCCACAACATATGAAAAACCCACTTTTTCATTATCAATATGTGACCAATCATCATAGCTAAATCCAAAAACTCAAAACCCACTTTTTCATTATCAATATGCAAGCAAGCAGCTTAAATAAAGGCCACAACATATGAAAAACCCACTTTTTCATTATCAATATGTGACCAATCATCATAGCTAAATCCAAAAACTCAAAACCCCACCTTTTCATCCTAGAATTTCAAATCTAAGCAAACCAAAGGTGCAACTCAAAACCCACTTTTTCATTATCAATATGTGACCAATCATCATAGCTAAATCCAAAAACTCAAAACCCACTTTTTCATTATCAATATGCAAGCAAGCAGCTTAAATAAAGGCCACAACATATGAAAAACCCACTTTTTCATTATCAATATGTGACCAATCATCATAGCTAAATCCAAAAACTCAAAACCCACTTTTTCATTATCAATATGCAAGCAAGCAGCTTAAATAAAGGCCACAACATATGAAAAACCCACTTTTTCATTATCAATATGCAAGCAAGCAGCTTAAATAAAGGCCACAACATATGAAAAACCCCACTTTTTCCATTATATAGCAAATAACAAGACTTAACATTAGGAGCTGGTGATCAATTCATCCGAATTGAATCTTGGAACATTTGGAAGCTTAATAGCACTCATATGAAAAGAGATGTACATATACACACCACAGACCAACAAAGTGAAGAGATACAAGGATGCAAAATTTTTCCTAAATGGCCAACAGAAATTATATGACCCCACTAACTATTGTCATCAACAATATTTGGTTTTCGAACTTAAAAGGGCTACATATCAGAGTTCTACTCAAATGCAGATATACTGACCAAGATAACTATATGAATAGGAGGAACCTGAACTGCTAAATGCAGGATGCTCAAAATCCAAAACCAAATAGCATTCAAAAACCACAAACTCACAAACGTGCAAAGCCATCAAAGTTGAAACCTATCACAAACAAGTAACCAAGCCAACAAAACTCAAATAACCAAGCTCATACTCAAACAGAGCTACAAACTGAAGCTCGACTCAAACAAGCAACCAAGCCTAGGATTTCTCTAATTCTAAAAAATTAGTATTTTATTATTTGGGGATCTAATATCCCAAAATTTGTTTTGAAACAAACAAAGGTTATGAAATCCAAAAACTCAAAACCCACTTTTTCATTATCAATATGCAAGCAAGCAGCTTAAATAAAGGCCACAACATATGAAAAACCCACTTTTTCATTATCAATATGCAAGCAAGCAGCTTAAATAAAGGCCACAACATATGAAAAACCCACTTTTTCATTATCAATATGCAAGCAAGCAGCTTAAATAAAGGCCACAACATATGAAAAACCCACTTTTCCATTATATAGCAAATAACAAGACTTAACATTAGAGCTGGTGATCAATTCATCCGAATTGAATCTTGGAACATTTGGAAGCTTAATAGCACTCATATGAAAAGAGATGTACATATACACACCACAGACCAACAAAGTGAAGAGATACAAGGATGCAAAATTTTTCCTAAATGGCCAACAGAAATTATATGACCCCACTAACTATTGTCATCAACAATATTTGGTTTTCGAACTTAAAAGGGCTACATATCAGAGTTCTACTCAAATGCAGATATACTGACCAAGATAACTATATGAATAGGAGGAACCTGAACTGCTAAATGCAGGATGCTCAAAATCCAAAACCAAATAGCATTCAAAAAACCACAAACTCACAAACGTGCAAAGCCATCAAAGTTGAAACCTATCACAAACAAGTAACCAAGCCAACAAAACTCAAATAACCAAGCTCATACTCAAACAGAGCTACAAACTGAAGCTCAGACTCAAACAAGCAACCAAGCCTAGGATTTCTCTAATTCTAAAAAAAATTAGTATTTTATTATTTGGGGATCTAATATCCCAAAATTTGTTTTGAAACAAACAAAGGTTATGAAATCCAAAAACTCAAAAAAACGCCTTTTCATCCATAAACTTGTAATCCTAAAAAAAGTTAAAACAAACACCCCTAAGTGTCTACACCACTCCAATAAGAGGAGATACCCATACCACTGCATTAAAATCCTAGTGGGGGTACCAAAATGTTTAAAGGATATTTCTCATAACATTAGAATTTTTAGGGGTATATTGGTAATTTTAAGTGTCAAATTTAGGGAACACTCTTTTCTTTTTCCTTTTTTTCAATTGCTTATTTTATAACATTCTAAATTATGACATGGGACTAGAATTAGACTCACATAATTGAAATTGCGATTTAATTTGATTTTATTTTTTTTTCCCTTCTCTCCTTTTTCCTTTATATTTCTAGAACATCCTAAATATGATATGAGAATAAGATTTGAACTCATATAATTAATAGTAATATTCTTTATTTTTCTATTTTTTAATTTTAAATGACTTACTCAGTTACATTATTCTTAATAAACTCCTCAATAAAATTGTGCTAAGAATATTTTTTATTTTAAATTATGAAATAATAGCTTAGTATCTCTATAATAAAATTGCATTAAATCAGATCAAATTACTAATATGTATGATAGAAAATTAATTAGATAACAATTTCATATTTTTGCACATGCTAATATAGTAGTAAGTAATAAGAAAAATAATTTGGTCATACAATTTGAGGGCTTAAAAATCAATATCTAGAAAACCAAAAAGCAGTAAAAAAGGAAAAATTGTGTCAAGACCCCAAAAAACAAAGCTTATGTGGCCCAGCCCCGCAAACTTTTTCCCATGTTGTTTAACCCCAAAAAACCCAACAAAATATGGCCCAGCCCCAAAAGCCCACATGCATACATTTATTGTATGTATTTCAACTTCTCTCGAAATTACCCCTCTTCTCACGGTTATTACTCATACGATAGCCGATCGCCATTAATGAGACGACGACGAAAATGGAGGGAAAAAGCTGGGGTTCCCTCCATTAATCCTCTCTTTCATCTTCTATTATCTCATTTATTGTTTTACTCTCTAATTTATAGTGTTAGGGTTTTGTTCTTCAACATTCAACAATCCCTCATGTCCTAAAAATTCCTTCAATTACTTATTTTATAACATTCTAAATTATGACATGGGACTAGAATTAGACTCACATAATTGAAATGCGATTTAATTTGATTTTATTTTTTTCCCTTCTCTCCTTTTTCCTTTATATTTCTAGAACATCCTAAATATGATATGAGAATAAGATTTGAACTCATATAATTAATAGTAATATTCTTTATTTTTCTATTTTTTAATTTTAAATGACTTACTCCAGTTACATTATTCTTAATAAACTCCTCGATAAAATTGTGTTAAGAATATTTTTTATTTTAAATTACTAAATAATAGTTTAATATTCTTTATTTTTCTATTTTTTAATTTTAAATGACTTACTCCAGTTACATTATTCTTAATAAACTCCTCAATAAAATTGTGCTAAGAATATTTTTTATTTTAAATTATGAAATAATAGCTTAGTATCTCTATAATAAAATTGCATTAAATCACCGTCAAATTACTAATATGTATGATAGAAAATTAATTAGATAACAATTTCATATTTTTGCACATGCTAATATAGTAGTAAGTAATAAGAAAAATAATTTGGTCATACAATTTGAGGGCTTAAAAATCAATATCTAGAAAACCAAAAACAAGAAAAGGAAAAATTGTGTCAAGACCCCAAAAACAAAGCTTATGTGGCCCAAAATAAACTTTTCCCATGTTGTTTAACCCCAAAACCCAACAAAATATGGCCCAGCCCCAAAAGCCCACATGCATACATTTATTGTATGTATTTCAACTTCTCTCCCGAAATTACCCCTCTTCTCACGGTTATTACTCATACGATAGCCGATCGCCATTAATGAGACGCGACGACGAAAATGGAGGGAAAAAAGCTGGGGTTCCCTCCATTAATCCTCTCTTTCATCTTCTATTATCTCATTTATTGTTTTACTCTCTAATTTATAGTGTTAGGGTTTTGTTCTTCAACATTCAACAATCCCTCATGTCCTAAAAATTCCTTCAATTACTCCTCATAGCTGTCCTCCATATTAATGACCACCAATTATCTCGTTTGCATGGTGTCCTTAGGCGAGAAAGTTGTATTCTCAATGCTAAGTTCTACAACAAGCTTTTTTGAACCGAAATTTAATGTGTCTGAAAGACTGAAAGTTTCTCGGATGCTTTATTATTGATATATAAATCAGAGGAACCCAAATCTGAGTTTTTCAATTGAGAATGAAAATAATTTGAAGTGTATGGTGGAGCATAATCGAAATATTAGTTGTTTGGAGATCCATGTGCAAGCTATTGTTGATATAGAAGGTTCTACTTCTGTAAAAACACAGAAAGTTCTAACCGAAATGTAAGTAATCATTAATGTTGTTAAAATTGGGGTTTATGTGATGTAAGCTTTGTGATTTCGGGTTTCATACGGCAGTCACATCTTAAATGTTAACTTTAATTGTTACATGTTAACTATTCCTATTTCTGTTAACTATCTCGGTTATCATTGCTTTCACATGAACCTATTAATTTCGGGTTTCATACGGCAGTCACATCTTAAATGTTAACTTTAATTGTTACATGTTAACTATTCCTATTTTACGTTAACTATCTCGGTTATCTGTTAACTTTCACATGAACCTATTAATTTCGGGTTTCATACGGCAGTCACATCTTAAATGTTAATTTTAATTGTTACATGTTAACTATTCCTATTTCCTGTTAGCTATCTCAGTTATCTGTTAACTTTCACATGAACCTATTAACTTTAAGCCTTGGTTATTAAGAAAACCGACAACTGTTAATTTTCACGATCACAAGTTAATTATATAGTTGATTTTAAAATCTGACTAGTTATGTGCAGCAGTGATACTTCTTTGAACTCAGAATATAATTATACTGCTCCAGGAAGTACTTCTAATTCAGAGAGGATCTCAAATGATTGTCCGTCTAGTGAGAATGTAATGAGATCAGATGACATTTTCAATAACACTTTCATCATTCCTCAATGGTGGCACACAGCATTAACTAAAAAGGGTCAACAATTTAAAAGTGTAAATGAATTAAGACTAGCTATGTAATACTATTCTATGGCGAAAAAGTTTGATTATGAATTTACAAAGAATGAACTCAAACGTATCTGAGTTTTTTTATCGATATAAGGAAACATATGGATGCTCTTGGATGTTGTTTGCCTCTCCTGTTAAAAATAAAAAGAGAATTGCTATCAAGAAGTTTGTGAACGAACACAGTTGTGGGCAACATAGTAACATGTCAGGTCGATCACAGGCATCTCGCAAATTCATAGCAGCCCAATTGCAACCTACGTTAAAGGTTCAGCCATAAATCCTCCCAATTAATGTGCAAAAAGAGTTTCTCACTCAGTATGGATTGAGGATTGATTATAGTAAGATATGGTGGGGGTAAAGAGAGAGTACAAGAGGAGTTGTATAGTGATTGTTATGAGTCTTACGATCGACTAAGATAGTAAAAGTTATAGATTTGTTATTAAATATATAAATTTTATAATAGACATAATGTACATTGTTACATGTTGATTTACTCAACAATATATTAACTACAGGTTGGATGTTAAATTGCATAGATAACTATTAACTTTTCTTTGTTGGTTGTTAATTATAAGTGGTTTCATTAACTATAAATGGTATCTGTTAGTTATCACCGTTAGATGTTAACTTTATGAAATATTTTTTTATTTTTGGTCAAATATATTTTATTAACCTGACATTTCTTGACATTTATGTATAGGTATGAGCACATGGTAAATGAAACAAATCCAGGCAGCTACATTTGCATTGAATAGAATGAAGGAAGGTTCATAAGACTCTTTGTCACGCCCCGTTTGTCAAAATACCCAGAAACGGTTCGTGAACAAGTCCGCGACGTATTAGGTTGAGAAGAAATACAAATAAAAAAACATATCTCCTCAATCTAATACGCCAAGTGTCAAGTAATGATAAAAGTACATCACGGTCACAAATCCCAATCACAGCCAGTAAGAATAAATAAATATCCAGAACAGGAAGTACATATCACCAGAGTAAAATAACATCCCAGACTATAAAAGAGTCCACATGTCTGAAATAATACATGTAGCTAAAGAAACTAGAGAATCCTAAACAATGTCAACTAAACTGGAAAAAATACTGAAATCGGTCTAAGGTTCATCAACTACTGAAAAGGAAACTAAGCTTCAGCTCGATCTACTCCGTCGTTAGGGAGGCTCTCCTGCTGAGAAAACTCCGGCTCAAGTGCATCTCCATACTGGACTTGTCCGTCATCTATATCTGACGTACACCAAGAGAATGGAGTACGTCAGCGTGCATGGCACACAGCAAGATCCCACAACGAAATGGCAGTAGAATAATAAATATAAATAAAAGCAAGTAATCAGAAACTGCGAACGATCCAAGTACAATAATCCGATTAACCAACCATGAAAATCCGATTGAGATTAATATTTAGAAATCTACAAAACGAGACGTAGTACGTCGAGCAAAATAATCCAAACAAGGAAACCCTCATGTATATACCATATGTCTCGGATTGTAAATAACTAAATAATAACCCCGAACTATACACGGATGGAACATATAACTGGAAATAAAACATCGACATGTGCATCTCATGTGTCTGTACAACCAGGTGCCCTAACTATCAAATATCTCAACTTGATGTCAGTATCTAGCCATTCTATAATAGATCACTGGATCATAACTCTCACGGAGTCAAAGTTCATATCACCGGATAACTGACTGTTCACAAATCCTCTACGTGCATCCAATGCCGCGATACCCTTCGGTCAAAGGACTACACGCAATTCGATTCCGGCTTGTCTAGACACAAGCAGGACTTAGGTGACGAAACGATTTCACTGGCCACGTGCGAAATGATTCACTGGCCCAACAAACCAACCCCAAGTACGAAACGATTCACTTAGAGCAAGTCTAGAAGATACATCAACAGCCATATCCGATCACATGAACCAAGACTTTCCCACCCCAAGGTCTCGAGTAATTCCAAGTTAACGATACGGTCAATCAGATCACTGGTTCACCTCCTAATCAACACAACTCATGTCACTAAGTCTCATTCATGACGCACAAGTCCTAAGTCATGAACTACTAATGGTTCTCAATGTAACAAGATAGTGAATAATATGACCGACTCTATGCAACATCAAAATGGCCTAACAAGTACATGAAAATGTTCGTAAAACAAGAATAATAATACGAACAAAATACGGTATGCATGAACAATATCTAAGAACAGTTAAATACGCATGCAAACTGAAATCATCAATATCTCACTACTCGGAATCCGAAACGTCTCATAAAATCATCGATAACTGGATAACACATAGCTTAATAACAGCATAAAAGAAAACTGAAAATAACGTGCGTTTCATACATGAAATGTCACGGTTTATATCACTTATATGATCACAATTAAAATAATAAAAAATCTTCTTCCCAATTAAAATAATAAAAATAATCGTTTTCCAAATAATCCCTTTTAAATTAGGTTTTCATCGTGAATAGTCTAAAATAATATATATTTTTTAAATAATAAAATATTAATTCCATTATTCCTTTAATAATTCAAAAATCCCTTTATAAAATAATTTGTTTAAAATATTATTCCTCACGATTATTCTAAAATAACACTTTGACAATAAACTTAATAATTTAAATATTCATCTTACAACGAATTAATACTTCAAAATCCTTTGTAAATTAATTTCTTTAACTAATTTTCCTCATTCAATAATATCTCACATAATCATACTAACAACAGTAAAATCATCATAAGGCAATCCCACGCAGTTCATAATGTATCATAATCGTTTTATGCACATAATAATTCATAAACAATCTAAAAATTATAAATACAAGTAAATAGTAAATGGGATCTTGCCTCTGAATGAAGGTTCATGAACAGAGGCTGCAGGCAGTCAGGCCCGTGAGCGTGGCCGGGATCTGGCTGAGCGGCGCGTGGTGCTCGAGGGACGTCAGGACTGTGGTAAATGGGCCGCAGTGTGGAGATGGAGGCGGTGGAGGGGGTTGAGGGGTGCGGTGTTGGTTCGAGGGTTCGGGGAGTGGAGGCGCGGGGATGGCAGTGGCTAGAACTAAGGCGAGGTTGGCGAGGTTGAGGAGAGGAGGCACGGGTTTGTGGCGAGGGGGCCTGGAGCTATAATGAAGTGACGGAGTCAGTGAACATGAGGAGTGGTAGGGGGTGGTCAGTGGTAGATGGAGAGGGAGGGCGTGGGTTCGGGTGGTGAAGGAGGAGGACGAGGGGTGTGCGGTGGTTTAGGTGATCACGAGGGAGAGATGAGGGAGAGAGTGGGAGAAAAGCAGGGGAGGGTTCATGAGCGTGGTGTTTGGGTTTTGTTTTCTTTTGTTTGTTTTAAAAGAAAGGATATATATATATATATATATATATATATATATATATATATATATATATATATATATATATATATATATATATATATATATATATATATATATGAATACTGCATTCGAGGTATTACAAAATCATTAATAATATCAAAAATTAAGATTATGACTGAAAGTATTCACGAAACTATTAAATTTATAATTTAGTTAAATCATAAAATGAATGTAAAACTATATTTTGAATTAAGTAGAGAATCTGAAAATTTGAGAAATATTAATAATACCTTTAGAAATAATATTTAACACTCAAATACCGAGAATATAATATTTGATACTAGAAAAGCAATATTAGAAGATACATCGAAAAATATTAGAAAAAAAAATAACACTAGAACAATACGTGCAGAAATTCTTAGAAAATACATGATCGAAAATTCACGGGTGTTACACTCTTCATTTGTTATGTTGCTTGTATCAATAGTTTCTTAAATTGATGTAGACCCCTATTATTTTTGGATGGGACATTTTTGAAAGATAAATACGAGGTATACTCCTTAGCACCATAGCATACGATGAAATCAAGGGATATTTTCACTAGCTTATTACATATGCATCGTGAAAATTTAGCTAATTGGAGGTGGTTCCTACAAGATTTATGATCCATACTATATAAAAGGTCTGACCAATACAATCCTCCCCACCAATTGGTTATAATTTCTGATGCCGACAAGGGAATTCGAGAAGCTGTGAAAGAATATTTTTCTGAAGTAATTCACTCAAGATGTGTTCTACATTTGGTTGAAAACTTTATGATTTTAATATTTGCAGATATGGTCATGTAACCTCTGTTGATTTATATATTCTCAAGATTATATTTTGATGATAACAATATGTGTTCTATATATATGTTTTGTGTGGTATAACTTGTTGATGCAGATATCATATATATCAAATTTGGACTCAAGGCATTATGGAGTATTGAAGATGAAAAGCAAGATGAAATACAAAGAACAATGTAATTTTTCTCTTCTTTACTTAGAATATATTGTACAAGCCTTGATCACACACACACATGCATATTTAGAACACACTAACACATGCTTAGTGTGTTGGTTAATTATAGAAATCCCTATATTAACCATTAGAGTTTTAAAGTTTAAAACAATTCATTTATAAACTTTTAAGTCGAGTAGTCGACCAATTCAAACTATAGTCGACTAATTACTTAACTTAATGAATATATAAGTTTCGTAAGTTTACAGATTAGTCGACCAATGATGTTAATAGTCCACTAATGAAAACTTAAATAATTTTTCGAATCTGTAAGTCTACAGATTAGTCGACTACCTGTGCATATATAATCGACTACCCGATTTAAAATATACACCGGACTTTCGTCATTACAGATTAGTCGACTAATAAAAATAGTAGTCGACTACTAATGCTTGAATTGCATTTATAGAATCGTGTAAACGCATTAGTCGACTAATCGATATAGTAGTCGACTATAATACGCTTTTATGACTGCTCGTAATTTGAATTTTTAAACGTTTTTACAGTTTTCTTTGATTTGAATGAGTGTTTTCAAGAGATATAAATAGTAAAAACCTCAGAAAAATAAACACGAAATTCTCATATACATGAACTTGAATTTTTGAAAAGAAAAGTGTGTGTTCAAAGATTCAAAAGCAAAAACTATTCTTGACATTCTTTTTGAGATTAAAGAAATTCCTAAGCCACTACTGCATATCATCTACACATCAAGGCTTATAGGATCTTGTACGTTGTTGTTTTCAAAGGAGATTCTCAGGTGTGAGAATTGTGGATCTCAGGTTTGAGATTGTTGCAATTTGCATGGTCTTGCAAATTGGTCAGGTTTGATTCTTTGATTTTGTAAGGGTATTTCAAAATCATAATGGAAACTCTCAAGCGGGATTTGCTTGGGGACTGGATGTACACCGGGGAGGTGGAACCAGTATAAATACTTGTGTTTGCGATTGTGAATTTTCTGTATTTGTGCTATCTTTTTGCAATTTATAATCTATCTTGCATAAAATTTTATAAAATACTATTCACCCCCCCTCTAGTGTTTAAGTGTGATCAGATCTACGATCCTACATTTGGTATCAGAGCAAGGTGAAAGATGGCATCTACTTCTGATCAGAATTCACAATTCAAAGAAGGTCATTCAACAAATCGTCCACCAATGTTTGATGGACTCAACTACAACTATTGGAAGTGCAGAATGAAAATCTATCTTCAATCAATTGGATACGAACTTTGGAACATTGTATAGACAAGATATGAGAAGCCAACTACTCCGCTTTAATGGACTACAAGACAAAGGAACAATGCAAATTTGGACTCCAAAGCAATGAATGCTTTATTTTGTGCACTTGATCGAAATGAGTTCAACCGAAAGTGTCAACAAAGAAAATCTACATATGATATTTGGCACACACTTGAGGTAACACATGAAGGTACAAATAAAGTAAAAGAGTCTAAAATTTCGTTCTTGTCCACGAGTTTGAATTGTTCGGATGAAAGAAAATGAGACAATTGGAGAAATGTTCACAAGATTTACAGATATCACTAATACTCTAATTGGACTTGGAAAACCTATACACAAGTGGAAATGGTGCGAAAAATTCTTCGCTCACTTACTCCAAAATGGGAAAAGAAAATTACAAATGATAGAAGAAGCAAATGATTTATCAACATTGTCAAGGAGAATTTAATTGGAAATTTAATGGCATCACGAAGTTCAAATCGAAGATAGAAAGAATGAAGATGAAACGAAAAATAAGAAAGTTCTTGCATTCAACATCACATCCGATAAGGAAGATTCAGATAATGAAGATGAAGAAATGAGCATGTTTGCATAAATTTGAAAATTTATAAAACAAGGTAAGTTTAAATCTAAATTTTCAAATTCAATAACTCACCTGTTTGTTTCAAGTGTAACAAAGCAGTCATATGAAGAAAGATTGTCCTTTATTGAAGAATAAGCAAAAGTCAAATCATTTTAATAATTTCAACACTACTCAAAATAACAAGAAAAGAAAGGCAATGGCGACAACTTGGGATCACAGTGATGACTCTTCATCGATGAAGAAAATGAAGAAAATGAAAGTGCTCATATGTGTTTCATGGCCCAAGATGAGGTAAATGATAATGATGAACTTTTAGATGCATTTAATGAATTATCTGAAACTTTTGTAAGGTTGAAAGTCTCACATAATTTTCTTAAAATGAAAATAAGAGATTATTAGAGGAAATTTCGATTTAAATTCTTCTTATGTCAATTCACAAGAAATTAAATTAAAAGAAGAAAATGAAAATTTACTCAAAGAAAATTATTTTTAACTAATGAAAATTTGTATCTAAAATCGAGAATGTAATAATTTAAAGACTCGTATTAGTATTTTAGATAAAGATATTTCTTTGATTAAATCAAAATATGATGACATATATTTAAATGTTAGTAAGTTTAATAAAGATAAAGAAAATTTAAAACTTTACTTTCTTATCAAAAAGAAACTCAAAAGACAAAAGGATTGGGTTTTCAAGTTGAAAAAGATACTCATAAGAAAACCACTTTTGTAAAATCATCTTCATTAGTATATAAACAAAATGTTAAAAATAATAGTTTAAATAAAAGAAAACCAAAATATTTATCTATTTGGGTTCCTAAAGTTTTAAATTATAATAAGAAAAAGTCTTATATTTTTAGCTTTATTAAAGATATTTGCTTATCATCTAATTACATAGGAAAATCAAACTCTTCATGGGTTTGGTTTCCTAAAGACTAATTTTAAGGACCCAATGTAAAATGGGTACCAAGATTATAAATGTTTATCTTTTCAGTACCAAAGAAAGATAGATGGATCTTAGATAGTGGTTGTTCAAAACATATGACAGGAACATTCAATTATTGTCATCAATTCAAGACAAAGATGGTGATCTGATCACCTTTGGAGACAATAACAAAGGAAAGGTGATTGGTATTGGCACCGTTGGTAATTCTAATAAACCTATTATTAATAATATTTTATTAGTCGAAGGTCTTAAACATAATGCTTAGTATAAGTCAACTATGTGATAAAGGTTTTAAAGTTATCTTGAAAAGGATTCTTGCTTAATTTATGATCTTGATTGGTCTACAATTTTATATAAAGGTCATAGAAAGAATAATATATATATTTTATCTTTAAATAATATTTCAAATGAACAACGTCTTATTGCATCTTCAAATGATTCTATATTATGGCATAAACGTTTTGGTCATGTTAATTTTAAACATATTTCTAAAATTTCTAAATATGATTTAGTAAATGGTTTACCTAAGCTTTCTTATAAAAATAATTTTTGTGATGCATGTCAACAAGGTAAAATGCATAAATCTTCTTTTAAATCTAAAAATATTATTTCTACTAGTAAACCACTTGAATTACTTCATATTGATCTCTTTGGTCCTTCTAGGATAGCGTCTTTAAATGAAAGTAAATATGCATTTGTAATTGTTGATGATTTTTCAAGATTTACTTGGGTAATATTTCTTAAAAATAAAATGATGCTTTTAATGAGTTTTCTATATTTTGTAAAAGAATTCAAAATCAAAAATCTCTCTCTATAGTTACTATCACGTAGTGATCATGGAGGAAAATTTGAAAATGAACTTTTGCAAATTTTTGTGATAAAATGGTATTTCACATACATTTTCTTTTCCTAGAGCAGCTCCACAAAATGGAGTTGTAGAAAGAAAGAATAGGACATTACAAGAATGTGCTAGAACAATGTTATGTGATAGTAATTTACCAAAATATTTTTGGTATCTCTGTCATGCACTATGTTTTAAATAGAGTTTTATTAAAACCTATTTTAAACAAAACATCATATGAATTATTTTATAATAAAATTCCTAAAGTTTCATATTTTAAAGTTTTTGGTTGTAAGTGTTTTATATTAAATACAAAAGATAATTTAGATAAATTTGATTCTAAATCGATGAAGGAATTTTTGTCGGATATTCTAATCATAGTAAAACATATAGAATATATAATAAAAGAACCTTAGTCATTGAAGAATCTATGCATGTTTCTTTTGATGAAAATTTTATAAAAACACCTTCTATTTCAAGTAATGATGATGATTTAATTGATACTATTAATGATACTCCTATGTTAGATATTTCAAAAGATGAAAATTTACAAAATGAATTACCAAAGAGTTTTGTAGAAGTTAAAATCATCCACATGATTTGATTATTGGAAATATATCTGATAAAGTATCTACTAGATCTCATTTTAATTTAATAGTTCATGTTGCATTTGTTTGAAGTAGAACCTAAAAATGTTAAAGAAGCTTTACTTGATAATTTTGGATAGAAGCTATGCAAGATGAATTAAATCAATTTATAAGAAATAATGTTTGGGATCTTGTACCTAGACCATAAAATAAATCCATTATAGGAACAAAATGGATTTTTAGGAATAAATTAGATGAATCGGGACAAGTTGTTAGAAATAAAGCTAGATTAGTTGCACAAGGTTATAATCAAGAAGAAGGAATTGATTATGATGAAACTTATGCTCTGTTGCGTTTAGAATCTATTAGAATTTTACTTGCATTTGCATGCTTTATGAATTTTAAACTTTATCAAATGGATGTTAAAAGTGCATTTTTAAATGGTTTTATTAAAGAAGAAGTTTTGTAGAACAACCTCTGGTTTTGAACATGAAAAATTTTCGATCATGTTTATAAACTTAAAAAGGCTTTATATGGTCTTAAACAAGCACCTCGTGCATGGTATGATAGATTAAAATCTTTTCTTTTAACATCCGGTTTTGAAATTGGAAAAGTTGATTGTACTTTATTTATTAAGAAAATAAATAAAGATATATTATTAATACAAATATATGTAGATGATATAATATTTGGTTCTACTAACAATGATCTTTGTCAAGAGTTTGCTAAGACTATGCAGGAAGAATTTGAAATGAGTCACATGGGTGAACTAAACTTCTTTCTTGGACTTCAAATCAAACAAATGAAGGAAGGAATTTTTATCAATCAAAATAAATATGCAAAAGAACTACTTAAACGTTTTGGGATGGACAATACAACTAGCAAACCAACACCAATGAGTACTACAACATCACTTGACAAAGATGAAAATGGTAAGAATGTTGATCAAAAGCTATATCGAGGTATGATTGGATCACTTCTTTACATTCTGACTAGTAGACGATATTATGTTTAGTATTTGTTTATGTGCTAGATTTCAATCAAATCCTAAAGAATCACATTTTAAAATTTGTTAAAAGAATTTTTAGATATCTTAAAGGTACTTGATTTTGGTTTATTTTATCCAAAGAATAGCACATTTGATTTGTTATCATATAGTGATCTTTGATTTTCTTTGGATGTAAATCTGATAGAAAAAGTACAAGTGGTACATGTCATTTTTTAGGACATTCACTTGTATCATGGTTTAGTAAAAAGCAAAATTCGGTATCATTATCAACAACTGAAGCAGAATACATTGCTGCTAGTTTAGCATGTGCACAAATTTTATGGATGAAACAAACACTATCTGATTATGGCATAGTTTGTTCCACATCTTCTATAATGTGTGACAATTCTAGTGCAATTAATTTATCTAAAAATCCCATTCAACACTCACGTACAAAACATATTGATATTAGACATCATTTCCTACGTGATCATGTTCTTAAGGGAGATATTATATTAGAATTTATATCTACTAATAAACAAATAGCAGATATTTTAACGAAACCTTTAAAAGAAGATATTTATGTTAAATTAAGAAGAGAATTAGGTATATGTTCAATTCTGATTTAACTTAATTATTAAATAAGTACATATGTTTATTAGTCGACTAACAACTTCTCTAGTCGACTACATGCACAATCATTCATATAATTTTTATTACGTCAATATCTTATTAGTCGACTATATATTCAGATTAGTCGACTACTAGCTTTCAAAACGTAAACATATATTACGTTGCGTCTGCAGATTAATTAGACTACATATCGATTAGTCGACTACTCATTATTTTACGCAAATATTGTTATTGGATCCTGCTTTTAACCCAAACCCACTATCCAATAACATAAGTTACTTTAAATCTCAACCATACATCCAACAATCTTTAATCCTAGCCCTAGATTTATTTTCTTATGATTTAAATCTCAACCTTTCATTCACTTTTAACTTTTAATCCAAGCCCTTCATTTAATTTTAACCCTAACAAAACTACTCTCACTTATTTTTACCCATTTCTCCCGTTCCCACTCTTCTAAAAACCGAGATCTCAGTTAGGGCATTCTCTCCTCAACTTAGGGCATCATCCAACTCCATTTCCTCCTTCAAATCTTCAATTTTTCTTCAATTCTACCAGTTCCAGGCATCATTAGTCGACTACTAGCGCATTTAGTCGACTACTCAGATTCGACAGTCATTTTTCTTAGTGTTTTAATCAATTACATCTCTTGGTAAGTCTTCTCCAACATCTTCTTCCTTTCAATTATGTCTAGATCAAAGCGTTCTCGCTCAAGACCTTCTCAACCTGTAGAAGATTACACTATTTATCTTAAAGATCCTAGTCTTTTAGATACTTTTAAGAAATGCACTCTTATGATATACTTCCGGTCGATTTATTAAATATGAAGATTTTGCACTTCATAATTTACAAGGATATTTTGCTAATGTTGGATTAGATCAACTCTTTTCTTCTGAAAATCAACAACCATATTATCCACTTCTTATCAAGCTTTTCTACACAAATCTCACTCATAAAAAACTTGATGATGGAGAACGTCAAATAGACACTCTTGTTAAAGGAAAAGAAATTTCCTTTTCTCCTAGACTTCTAGAAAAATATTGAAAATTCCTAATAGAGGAATTAGTCTTGAAGATGTTTCCATGGATGATGAAGATATCATGCAAAACTTAATTTTCCTACCCGGTCAAGGAGGAACATTGAATCACTCTCAAAAACTTCGACCTTTTCCTCGTTTTATTACTCGAATTTTAGCTTATAATTTGTTTCCAAAATCAGGAAGCTTTCATTTCATTTCTTTGGAATTGGCTAAAGCCCTATATGCTATTATGGCTAATATTCAAGTCAATTGGGCTGAAGTCTATTTCGAAAATTTTATTCACATTCCTTATAGAGGATTTCTACCTTTTGGAGCCTTTTTGACTACCATTTTCACAGCTTTTCGTGTAGATTTAGCTTCAAACATTCATCCTTGATCAGTTGAGTTTTTGATTCCAATGCCTAACTAGGATGAAAATACTCAATTTCGAACTTCCAGAACAACAACAAACTGAAGATGAACCTGCCCAAACTCACACTCAAGATATTCCTCAGTCTTCACAACAAGGTGAACCCTCTTCCAGCCATATTCCACCACCAGTGCAATCTGAACCATCTTGCTTTACAGATGCACAATACAACACCTTATCGGCTCGCATCCTGAACTTAGAAACGAGTCAAAACTTGATTTTCGATCAAAACATCAACATTATGAACAACCAACGTGAAATGATGGAGAACCAACAAATGATGATGCGTATGTTTGAAGACTTTAACAGAAAACTTGAGTCAGCCTTTCCACCACCAGGACCTACTGATACTTAGGATTATGTTCTTTAGCTTAACTTGATTTCCTTAGCTTACTGTTTGGAGACTATGTGTTTTCACATTATGTGTTTATTGTTCATAACTATGTGTAAGTTTAAAGACTATGTGTTTTCACAGATATGTTTGCATTTATGTTTTGACATTGACTATGTGTTTTCACATGTTCTTTTCTATTTCTTCTTTTTGTTGATAACAAAGGGGAGAAAATTTGATAAGTATGATATTATGTGTAAGTATATTTTATATATCAGGGGAGAATTTTAGTTTTATTCCATTGCATATATGCATATATCTGAGGGGAGTAATTCTTAATTGATTGTTATCATCAAAAAGGGAGAATGTTGATTTATATATTCTCAAGATTATATTTTGATGATAACAATATGTGTTCTATATATATGTTTTGTGTGGTATAACTTGTTGATCTGAGATATCATATATATCAAATTTGGACTCAAGGCATTATGGAGTATTGAAGATGAAAAGCAAGATGAAATACAAAGAACAATGTAATTTTCTCTTCTTTACTTAGAATATATTGTACAAGCCTTGATCACACACACACATGCATATTTAGAACACACTAACACATGCTTAGTGTGTTGGTTAATTATAGAAATCCCCTATATTAACCATTAGAGTTTTTAAAGTTTAAAACAATTCATTTATAAACTTTTAAGTCGAGTAGTCGACCAATTCAAACTATAGTCGACTAATTACTTAACTTAATGAATATATAAGTTTCTGTAAGTTTACAGATTAGTCGACCAATGATGTTAATAGTCGACTAATGAAAACTTAAACAAGTTTCCAGAATCTGTAAGTTTACAGATTAGTCGACTACTGTGCATATATAGTCGACTACCCAGATTCAAAATATACACCCAGACTTTCTGTCATTACAGATTAGTCGACTAATAAAAAATAGTAGTCGACTACTAATGCTTGAATTGCATTTACAGAATCTGTGTAAACACAGATTAGTCGACTAATCTGATATAGTAGTCGACTATAATACAGTTTTATGACTGTTCAGAATTTAAATTTTTAAACATTTTTAACAGTTTTTCTTTGATTTGAATGGGTGTTTTTCAAGAGATATAAATAGTAAAAACCTCAGAAAAATAAACACGAAATTCTCATATACATGAACTTGAATTTTTGAAAAGAAAAGTGTGTGTTCAAAGATTCAAAAAGCAAAAACTGTTCTTGACATTCTTTTTGAGATTAAAGAAATTCCTAAGCCACTACTGCATATCATCTACACATCAAGGCTTATAGGATCTTGTACGTTGTTGTTTTCAAAGGAGATTCTCAGGTGTGAGAATTGTGGATCTCAGGTTTGAGATTGTTGCAATTTGCATGGTCTTGCAAATTGGTCAGGTTTGATTCTTTGATTTTGTAAGGGTATTTCAAAATCATAGTGGAAACTCTCAAGCGGGATTTGCTTGGGGACTGGATGTACACCGGGGAGGTGGAACCAGTATAAATACTTGTGTTTGCGATTGTGAATTTTCTGTATTTGTGCTATCTTTTTGCAATTTATAATCTATCTTGCATAAAATTTTATAAAACACTATTCACCCCCCCTCTAGTGTTTAAGTGTGATCAGATCTACGATCCTACAATCTTTAATGTCGCAGAGTCCTTTAACAACTGGATACTAGAAGCTCAATTGTTACGGGTATTACAAATGGTGGAGCATATCCGAAAATAAATTATGGTTCACATGAACAACAGATGCATACTGGTTGAAAATGGAATGGTTATCTTTATCCAAAAGCTGAGCATGTCCTTAAAGAAAATATGGAAAAAGGATGTACCTTAGACGTTAAATAATCCAGAGATGAAATATTCGAAGTGCAATCCTAGAGAACTACACATGTTGATTTGGAGAAGAAAATATACACTTGCCGAACTTGGGACGTAACACATATTCCTTATAAGCATGCTTGTGCAGTCATAATTTATATGGAAAGAAATATTTACCAATATTGCGATTGGTTTATGTCCATGAAAGCATTTAAAAAGAGCTATGACTCAGTTCTTTATCCCATCCAAAATTATGAGAAGCGAAGTATACTAAGAGATTAAATCGAGATATTGCCACCAATTACTACTAAAAGGAAGGGAGGAAATAAAATAAGACGTACCAACAATAGAACCATTTACAAACGTCCAGTGAATGTTCTTGATGTAAAGCTGAAGGTCACAATCAAACTACTTGCAACGAACCAATTGGTGATTAGTGTGGATTTCTAAGTAGTACTATACTTTTGGTAGAGCTATATAGGTTGCCAAGACTTTTGTAGCTTATTGTGGAAGACTTTTGTAAGCTCTTGTTAACAATATGTGGATTCAAGCTATATCAGCTTTAAGAATGTAAGACTAATCAATATAAAGTATTTGTTTACTATATCTAGACTATTTCTGTTTCCTGTTAACTATCTCGGTTAGTCATTAACTTTCACATGAATCTGTTAACTTTAGGTTTTTCTGTTAACTTTCTCACAAAGTTGTTAACTCTGAGTATTACCTATTAAGTATATAATATATCAATAATAAATGTATCAAATTGATGCAATAATACCGAAACACAATAAGAATAATAAAAATTTGATTACTGAATTTTTGTCATCCACATGTGTTGTTAACACACCCAAAAATGGTAATTAAATATTCCTCATATACAAGTTTTACAATCAATCATTATTTAGAACGACTTCGGGATCATCCTTATCTAGTACCTCTGCTGATTCTTCTATTCTCATCCTTCAATTATTAGTTCAGTTACAATCTTGGCACGTACGACATCAGACGATTCATCGGGAGGAGTAACTTGCTTTGTATAAAGACCAAGGAGTATATCCCTCATATACAAGTAGATGTAAATCCCACAATCATAACTACATGATATAAAATAGCAAGCTAGTTAGGTATCTGTTATTGGATAAAAGGAAAAAAAACAGATTGAATTTATGAAATACTAACAATCCTTTTTGGGACTCGCAAGGGATGGCTTCATATCGTATTTTCTCCAAACATTCTGCGGATCAAATTCAGCCTTCATATGATCCATAAAATTGATTACTCTATTCACTGATTCAATATAAGCACTATGGCTAGCTGAGCTATAGTGCTTAATAACTTCCTCATCCAACCTAACTTCGGCAAGATGCCAGTGGTCCTGGAGCACGAGGGGGACAAATAGAATCTTCCTGCCCGCGACAATATGCTTTTGTATAAACGAGCAATACAGATGTGCAAAATCAGGAGTTTTGGCATAAAGACTATGATGTTTTTCAAACAAGATAATGTTATGTCAATTATAAAATAGATGTGAAGAGGGTTAGGGGTTTGATCCGGTGCTTACACTGAAGTAAGCTGATACGACTCTATATTCCTTGTTCAATGAGCTATTTTCTGATTTCTCTAACCACGCGCTTAATCTATCTATCAATGCCTCCGTGACCTACAAAATTAACATACAAGAATGAAAATTAACATGCAAGAATGAAAGTTAACATGATACTATGCAGCTTGCTAAGCAGATATGAAAGTTAACAAGAAACAATAAACTTACATGATCATCGACACGACCGCCACGAAGCAAATATAGAAGCTCCAAACTATCAATACTATTGTTTGAAGTATTGATGATAATACACCTCCTGAAATATAGCGTTAACATTTGTGGAAAATAATTAGAAACTACACTAAAAGTTGTGACTTCTTAAAAGAATTAATAGGTAAATAATAAAAGTTAACGATTCTGAGACAAAAGTTAACATGTAGTGATGAAAATTAACAGTTATAAATAAAAGTTAACACATAGTACCCAAAGTTAACATGTACCACGGAAACTTAACAGTTATACACAACAGTTAATATTTGTGGATAAATCTTAACAAGTAATGTACAAGTAAACATGAAAGTTCATATGAAACTTACTGATGGTATTTCTGATTGTAATAATTTGAGAGCCATCTGTTCTCATCTGGTGTGAGCTTTGATGCTACATGATCAGGTATCCCGTAGTTGTGAATGAAAGTTTCTTCACTATCCACTAGGCGTATGCTAAAATCTGAAACTTTAGCAATACCCTCGTTTAACACCTTCAGAAGAGTTTGCTCCTTCTTCTTCATTTTATTGTTCTTCAACAAATCCCAGCTTCATTTATCGGGTTTGCAGTAGTACTTGATTACTTTTTCCTCATCATTTATTTGGTGTGGTATTTCAATTAGCGCACTGTCAATTCTTTCCTTCTTTCCCTCAGTGAATGGGGTTCGGACTAGTTGTGATCTCATCCTAATCCTGGTACTTGGTGCTCTTGTCCCCACCTTTGTGACCACTTTCTTGTACCTCTTACCATATACTTTCATCTCCAGTCGGGCAATTACTTTCTTAATTACTGTTTTTTCCTCAATGTTCTCCTTCTTCTCTTTTTCTTTCTCTTCTTACACAACCTCTTCCTCAATATGCCTATCATCTTTTCCAATATTGATTCCATCACTATAATCATGCACGAAATCATTATCAAAGCATCCAATATCATCCCCCAGAGCAAAAGAATCTAAATCATTTTTCTTTTCCTTTGGTGCAGCCTTAGTATGCCTATCATTCTGTATCATTAGCTTCTTTACATTCTCCTTCAGTACTTTGAGTTCAAAGATATCACCGGTCCCTTCATAGGTTTCCAATTTCTTGTTAAGCCTTCATATCTCCTTTGCACAAGCATCCCACCGATAACGCTTACTACGCTTGCATGCATTAAGCAATTTATAATTGAATTTAGCAGCATTCCTCCAAAAATAAAGTTGCTTCTGAATGGTTAACCTCTCTATCTCCTCTTCCCTCTAAAAGCATCAGGATATCTTTGAGAAACAATGTGAAAAGATATTAAAAACTTATCTGTTAAATTAACAATAAAAATAAGGAGAATAGTTATGAAAGATAAAAATCTTGAAATGATAGGATGAAAGTTAACATGTAATCATGAAAGTTAACAAGAAATAATGAAAATTAACATGTGATCACGAAAGTTAACAAGCAACAATGAAAATTAACATGCAATAATGAAAGTTAACATGTAAGAATAAAAGTTAACATGTAAGAATAAAAGTTAACATGATACTATCTGAGATAAACAAGTAGATATGAAAGTTAATAAGAAACAATAAACGATAACAAGCAAGAATGTGTACAAAATTTAAAACACTTATGTAGCCTATTGACGAGCTCTTAGCTCTCTCCCCGACATTTTGCGGCTTCTCTTTCTTCTTTTTCTGAACAACCTTCTTAGACAAAAATTGCTCCTCATTTTTATTCCTATTAGTGACGATAGGGATTCTTTTTCTTCCCCGGTGAGAGATACCATCCTCCCTTAAATTGGGCTTTCTAAGAGGGTATTTCTCACTCCATGGGCCACCTTCAGCAATAGGTTTCTCTACTAATTCAATGCTTATTTTCTCTGCCTTTGAAGCAATTGTATCTCTTCTCATGGATCCAGCCTTCTCTCCCATCATTATCCAATTAGTCAACGGAGGCTTCCATCTCAAGCTAAGGGCTGGTTTTTTAATGCCAGTCATCTCATAGTATCATACTGTCAAAATAGAATCATATTTATTAAACTCTGAGAAAATAACAATACTCATTAACATGAAAAGTTGAAGGAGAAGTAGCAAAAGATTTATTATAGTTTCTTGTTAACTTTCAAATCTTTTAGTTAAACTTCAGTCTAACTTGTTAACTTTCATTCTTGCATATTAATTTTATAATTTTGTTAACTTTCATCCTTGCATGTTAATTGTTATAATATCCTGTTAACTTTCATGCTTGAATGTTAATCTTTATCATTCTCTGTTAACTTTCATCATAACATATTTTTTCGATGCATGTTAACTTTCATCATAATTAACAAACACGATAATAAGTATAACAAAAAGCAAACAAAATGAACACGCAACTTACCGGAATTAGTGGTATGCATCCAGGTACATATGTAACTCCTGATTTTCTCATTCCTTCCAAGGCTATTTGAATGCCTCTCTTTGTCTCATTAAAAATAAATTTACCATATGTAATATTCTTTGCTCTATTAATGCTATCCACATATCGGAACAATAGTCTTGGGATGCCTTGTGAGCTATTAGGGCACCAAATTATTGTGCATTGGTATAAAATATGTAGTAGCACAAAATCATGAACATCCTTCTCTGAATTTGACTCAACAAGAGTTTCCAATAACTCTTCAACATATCTTCTCATGCTATTAGATGCTTCTTTCTCTTTCCCCTTTGCCTTCATCAGTTTTTTCCTTCAAAATACTCCATCCATAGTCAGTTATGCAGGGCTCTATTTCTATAAATTAATTCCCCATCAATTGGGAATCCCATATGTTCATGCATCCACTCCTCATCAAATTTCACAGACATTTTTCTTTATGTTTTAGCATCAAGGAAAGAGAACACATTATGTTTACCAATATAATAACTCAACACATGTTCTAGTACTGGTTGATCCATTGCTGGAGGCCCAAATAAAATATAGTGCTCAAAATTACTACTCTCATAGGCATCCCAATGCCGCTTCTTCATCCTTAGTTCAAGTTCTTTCATGAAATCATAATAGGCCCCAAACCTTATTGTAGGCCTGATTTCACCTACAGCTATGATCTTTTTCCTGTATAAATAAATAATTAGTCTTAACAAATCATTCAAATTCTTAATATCCATTATATTAATTAACATCCAATGGTAAAAATTAACAGAAAAGGACAAAACTTAACAACCATTGTCGACGGTCAAAATGTATTTTCACTTAGACCGATGATCAGCTAGGATCCAAGAAGTGAACGCCCATGGGCTAAACACTTCGAATGGGCCCAAAGTCAAGCCCACAATAAGCTGTAGCCAAGGTCGGCTAATGACTGAAGTGAACCTCGCCAAACAACCCATGTCGACTCGACTCGACCAAGTCAGACACGAGTCGACCCCCACAACACGCCTCAGGCCGAGTCGAAAGGCGTCATTAGTCAGCCAAACCTAGAATCAAATTCTGTGTCAAATTCAAACTCACGAAGCGAAGTTCGCCAGACAATCCATGTCGACTCAACTCAACCAAATTAAACGTGAGTCGACTCCCAGACCGAGTCGAAAGGCGTCATTAGTCAGCCAAACCTAGAATCAAATTCTGTGTCAAATTCAAACTCACGAGCGAAGTTAAGCGGACAATCCATGTCGACTCAACTCAACCAAATTAAACGTGAGTCGACTCCCAGACCGAGTCGAAAGGCGTCATTAGTCAGCCAAGCCTAGAGTCGAATTCTGTGTCAAATTCGAACTCATAGGTGAAGCTCGCCAACTAATGAACTCCGTCCACGTGGACCAAGTCATCCACTTCCGAAGAAGGCTACGTTCGACGACCCTGCGCCCGCCCTTGGCACCTTCACCGTCTTGACAAACTTCGCCAAGTTCGTGAAGTCCGCCTAATAGCCGTTTCAGAGCTATTTTCAGGAGAATAACCGCTCCCCATTATCTCCTACTTTAATGACTACTTAATCCATAATTAATGGGTCATTAACTCTCTCTCTTTTAGCCTATAAAAGGAGAGGAGATCATCCATTCTATAAAGGTTCGGAAAAAGGTCCAAAAAGCCTTAGCCAAAACCCCACACGGATCGCACTTGCGATCTTATTGAGAAATATTGTTAAGAGAAGCCTGAGCTAGCTTCCAAGTAATTCAACCCTCATCAACAGCAAAAGACCTATTGTCTTAATCGGTAAGTCAACGGAGTACAAGATCGACACTCCACCGGCACATAGAAAAGAACCCCAAGAAATATAAATTTTTTCTTTGTTTCAATTGTAATCTTTTATTGTAATCTGCGTCAATTGCACTACAAAAAGACCCGAAACAACCATTTCTAAAAATTAACATATATGGATGAAAGTTAACATCTGTTGACAAAAGTTAACATCTGTTTGTAAACTTTAATATGTAATGATAAAACATAACAGTATGTGTAAAAGTTAACATCGCTTATTTACTTGTAGGATGTAATGCTATCACTTAACAACCAATTCACAAACTATGATTATACTTATCAATAAATAATACATGTAACATCCAATTGCTAAAAGTCGCATACTTTTCATAATAGTTCAAAGTAATTGTACATGCTTCATATATGATAATATAACACAATGACCTAATTTCCAAACAATAAGTCTATATGTCATACAATAAGTCTCTACTTTATACATGATAATTTCACACAAATTAAGATAAAAATCTACAAATATGGTCCAAACTTATATCTACTTTTATTACTAACGAATCGAATATTAAACTTCAACAGTTATGACCTTAGCCTAGCAACAAATGAGTATTATTAGCATGCATTGCTAATAGTTAACGATTAAGGTATTAACTTAATAAAAGTCAAGTATTATTTACATGCATTGTTAATAGTTAACAATTAAGGTAAAAATTTAATAACTAATGAGTATTAGTAACCTGCATTGCTAATAGTTATCAATTATGACCTAAAACTAACAACGATTATACTTCACATTGTTAAGATCATACACCCCAATTAATAAATTGGTTCTTTCTCCAAACTACAATAACTAGTTTTCACCACCATTTTTCACAAAGCGTATCTCATAAATCTCAATCATATTTCAAACTAGTAAACTGTTAACTTTCTTCCTTTTTTCCGCTCAAATTTTCAACTTACATCCACCACCAGAATTTTACAAAAGTTTTACAACTAAAATTAACAAATTTTAAAGGCAAAAATTTCAAAGTCTTTGAGAACTTACTTCTTTCTACAGAGGGGAACATTCTCTTTCGAACGTCTCCTTTTCTGTTCTCCAAAATCCTGTCCCGTTTTCATGCCCAAGAGGGCCACTGTGACATCATTACTATCGTCATCCTCATATGAGGCAGACGTGGGAGAAGAAGAACCAGCGGGGGATAAGGATCCAGGGGCGGTTGATTCTCGCAATTTCCGCCGTCGGGGCCAGGGACGACGCCAACTACTTCGCCAATTAAGTATTGTCCCCTTCACTCGTCTCCGAATTAGGGTTTTCGGGCATCTTTCTCTTTTTTTTAACCGATACCTTGACGGATTTTTGGAGATTGGAGACGAAATTTAGGGTTTTTTTTATTCTATTGAAAATACGAAGTGGAGGGAAAGGGAGGGGGAGAGAGAGAGAGAGAGAGAGAGAGAGAGAGGCAGTTTTGGGGGGAAACGTGTATGGGTAAAGATGAGATTTTCACATTTTTTTTCTCTATCTGATGACTTGGCATAGTATAAAGGGGCTAAATCACAAATGTTGGATGTATTTGGGGCTTCCACACATTAGAATTATCTGGTAGGTTCCTCACATGAGCTTTGTTTTTGGGACCTTGACACAATTTTTCCAAATAATAATAATAACAATAATCTCTATATATAAAGGCCTAGAGGTGTTCTTGTTCACATTTCTTGTTCCTTTTCGATGAGATCACGTTCACATTTCTTTGTTCATCACTTTTCACAAAACACCTTTTAACTTAACACATTTATGGAAAACACATTTAACTTTTAAAATTACAACCAACATCAAATTCAAGGAGATTTCATATCTAAAACAAATTCAAGGAGATATAAACAATCCCAAAAAATTATAATTTATAAAAACATCCCCTAAAAAGTTTTAACTTTGCAAAAACACCCCAAAACTTTTAAAATTAACAAAAAAGCTAAAAATTTAATACTTAGAAAAAGCTTGAAAATTTAAAACATACACTACAAATCTATAAATTGCAACCAGCCCCTAAAATTTTAGATTATGCAAAAAAACACCAAAACTTTCAAATTTGCAACAAACACCCTCAAAATTTTAAAATTTACCCCAACACCACGAAAAACTAAGTTTAAAAATAAACTTAAGATTTCATATCTGAAACATTAAAATGAAATTTCATAAGATACAAACAACCCCAAAGATTTAGAATTTCTGAAACACCAAAACTATAAATACTTGTACAAAACACCATAAAATTATAAATTTACAAAAAATAAGAGTTTTAAACGGACACCAATAAACTGAAAATCAACATCCCGAAAAGTTTTAACTTTGAAAAAATAATACAAAACTTTTCAAAATTAGCAAAACTAAGCTCAAAATTTTAAAACTTCTGAGAAAAGCTTGAAATTTTCGACTTGTGAAAATCTATAAATTACAAGCATCCCTAAAATTTTAGATTCTGCAAAAACACCCAAAGTTTTAAATTTGCAACAAACACCCTCAAAATTCAAAATTTATAGAAATATATGTGAATATTTACATATAGCTAAAATCAATAGTTACCACAACTATTGTACTTTTTTAACTTTACTTGAACTGACTTTGCCCGAGTTTCCACTCACATATGAAACAAACATGCAAGCGCCTATCTTTATATATCTCATATCTATCTCTATCTCACTGTTCACAGGTTTTCACAAAACACTTTTAAATTAACACATTTATAGAAAATACCTTTAACTTATTAAAATTACAAACAACATCAAATTCAAGGAGATTTCATATCTAAAATAAATTCAAGGAGATATAAACAACCCCAAAAAATTTATAATTTACAAAAACATCCCTCTAAAAGTTTTAGTTGCAAAAACACCCCAAAACTTTTAAAATTTAAAAAAATAAGCTCAAAATTTTAATACTTACAAAAAAGCTTAAAATTTTCAAACCTACACTGAAAATCTATAAATTGCAAGCAGCCCCTAAAATTTTAGATTCGTAAAAAGCGACCAAAACTTTCAATTTTGCAACAAACATCCTCAAAAATTCAAAATTTACCCCAACACCCTAAAAACTAAGTTTAAAAATAAATTGAAGATTTCAAATCTAAACATTACAATGAAATTCAAGAAGATACAAACAACCCCAACATATTTAGAATATCTGAGAAAAACACCTAAAACTACAAATACTTGCAAAACCACCATAAAATTATAAATTTATAAAAAAATAAGAGTTTCAAGAGAAACCAATAAACTGAAAACCAACATCCGCTTGAAAAGTTTTAACTTTGAAAAAAACACTACAAAACTTTTCAAATTTAGCAAAAACAAGCTCAAAATTTAAAACTCTGAGAAAATGCTTGAAAATTTCAAACCTACAAAAATCTATAAATTACAAGCATCAAATCTACACCGAAAATTTATAAATTACAAGCAGACCCCTAAAATTTTATATTCAACAAAAACACCCAAAACTTTTAAATTTGCATCAAACACCCTCAAAACTTAAAATTTATCCCAACACCCTCAAAACTAAGTTTAAAAAGTAAACCGAAGATTTCATTTGAAACATTACAATGAAATTCAAGAAGATGCAAACAACCCCAAAGATTTAGAATTCTGAGAAAACATCCTAAAAGCGTAAATACTTATAAAAAACATAAAATTATAAATTTACAAAAAATATGGAGTTTCAAATGGAAACCAATAAAAGTTTAACTTCGAAAAACACACCACAAAACTTTTTAAATTTAGCAAAACAAGCTCAAAAATTTAAAACTTATAGAAAAATCATTAAAATTTCAAACCTACAATGAAAATATATAAATTGCAAAGCCTCCTAAAATTTAAAGCTTCAAAATTTGAAACTTACTGATAATCTATAAATTCTAAGTAACCCCTAAAATTTTAAATTTTACAAAAACACCCAAACTTTTAAATTTGTAATAAACACCCTCAAAAATTCAAAAGTACATTCAAAATCTTAGAATTACAAATAGCCCACTAAAATCAGTAAAACTTTCAAATTTGTAATAAACACTCTAAAATTTAAAATTAATAAGAAAATGTCAATATTTACAAATAGTCCCCTAAAAATCAATACTTACCGCAACTCTGTGCTTTTTAGTAACTTTACTTGGACAACTTTGCCCCTGAGTCTCTATATATCAGTTTATAGAAAGCAGCTACCTTTTTAAAATTACAACCAACACCCTCAACCAAAACATTTAGATTTTATAAAAACATCCCCAAAATAAGCTCAATAATTCTACTTCTGAGAAAAGCTTGAAAATTTCAAACCTACATTGAAAATCTATAAATTACAAGCACCCCCTAAAAATTTAGATCTGTAAAAAACACAAAACTTTTAAATTTGCAACAAACATCCTCAAAATTTTAAAATTTACTCAACACCCTCAAAAGTAAGTTTAAAAATAAATTGAAGATTTCATATCTAAAACATTACAATGAAATTCAAGGAGAAACAAATAACCCCCAAGATTTAGAATTCTGAAAACACCTAAAACTATAAATACTTTAAAAACCATAAATTATAAATTTCCAAAAAAATTAGAGTTTCAAATGGAAACCAATAAAAGTTTTAATTTTGAAAAGCACACCACAAAAGCTGTCAAAAATTTAAAACTTATAGAAAAAGCTTGAAAATTTCAAACCTAAAATAAAATCTATAAATTGCAAGAGGCCCCTAAAATTTAAAGCTTGAAAATTTTAAACCTACAGATAATCAGAATAAATTCAAAGCTGCCCCCTAAAATTTTAGATTTTGTAAAACACCCAAAACTTTCAAATTTGTAATAAACACCCTCAAAATTTTAAAAGTTATAAAAAATATGTGAATATTTCAAATCTACAAATAATAGATTCAAAATCTTAGAATTACAAATAGCCCTCTAAAATCATTAGTTATAATAAAAGCCGTTACAGATGCCTATGTACTAGTAAGTATAAAAAAAAGCTTGTTATTTCTTGATTAATCGGATCACTCAAACTGGGCTTTAGCTTTTGATGAACGGTCGGCCACGCAAGCAAACAAGCTGACGCAAAATTGAGAAGCAAACCTACATGTTAGCTGATTATTTCTTGTTTTAAGCTAAAGTCTTCTTCGTCCCTTCTTTCTCATCAAAATACAACTGAGAAGAGATGAACATGATTTCAAGACTACTGTTGTTTTAGCATGTGCAGCACGCTAGCGACACATGAGGATAAATTGGACTTAATTTGATCCAATGTAAATCATCTTTTTTAATGCTCAAGTTAGAACTAAAATAAAATGAGATGATAAAGTAACAATAAAACATTAGAGTATTTAGCTAGGAAACAGAAAGCACCTGGATTTGATGAGCTGTGCTCTTCACATGCTTAGAAGCGCTGGAGGATTACCTTGATCGGTTTTATTGTCATTTTGAAGAAAGAAGAACCAGAGAAACAATTAGTTGCGCTTTTGAGCTTTTCTTGTGCTCGAAGTATTACAGCTGATAATGTAAATTTTGCCGACAAAATTTGCAATATAGGACCTAATAGTATTTCACGGGCCAGAGTGTTGCCCAGTCAAGAGATAATAAAAATGTAGGTATCTAGAAAAAATTAAGAATATTGCAACCACAATTTGATATACATTAAAACATAGGATAAGAGATAAAACGAATTTTATGTAGTTGAAGTTGATTACCTTGAAAATAATCTGACAGAGAATCGATTGAAAACGTTTCGCCATCAAATTAAAGAAATGATAAAATTATAATGGTTTCAGCCTCTACTTGCCCCCTTAAACTACTCATTTTGTTCCTTCATACACTCTAAACTATTTTTAGTTGAAGAAATTTTCAAAATAAACCTTTCTTATAAGAATATAAGGAATATCGACCGTTTCGAAATAAAATTAGCAATCTCGACCTTTTTTTGGTCAGCTCATCATTGCTGGCCAAAAAGAGGTCGAAATTACAAAAATAAGCTCGGTAATTACCTGTACCCCCCTCTTTCTCTCTCTTCATGTACATGTAACCCCCTCTTTCTCTCTCTTCATTACCTTTACTCTTTCTCTCTCTTCTCGTTCCTAAATTCTCTCGTGTCCCTTCGTTCACGATTTGCTTATTGCACTTCCATGCCTTGTGCGCCCAGAATCAGCGGCCGCCCTGCGTCCTGGCCATGCATGACCAGTAAATCTCAGAGTTTGATTTCAGTGTTATGATCCTTGCTTCTCTAATTATGTGGAGGAGTATTTCAATAGGGAGGATGTGAAGAGATCATTTCATGCTAATGTCACAGGAATGACTAATGGAAGATGAAAAGTTTGCAAGTAAGTTCCATGTAATTACAAAGTTTTTCGATATTTGTTGCAATTTTTTTTCTATTTTAAAAAATTGACCGTGAATTTCTTGGGCAGTTAATCAGATAATTAGTAGGCACTAATTATAAGGGACTACTAGTCATGTGTAATTAAAAACGCACCTTCAGTAAAATGGACCGTTTGCTGTCAACGTGGGCAAAAAACGGTCGAAATTGCTAATATTATTGGGAAACGGTTGATTTTGCCTATTTTGTTTAAAAAACGGTTCATTTTAAAAAAATTTCCTTTTTAGTTTCGTCTTACCCCTGAATTACTAAATTCGTCCCTTGTTACCCCCTAAACTATTTTGAGCCCCACCTTGAACTATCATTTTATCCATTTAAAATACCAAAAATTAATATAAGGGAGACGGTAATTTGGCACTAAAAGTGAAAGTTCAAATGGTAACGATGTACGAATTTAATAGTTCAAAGGTAAGATGAGATTCAAAATACTTCAGAGGGTAACAAGAAACGAATTTAATAGTTTAGGAGGTAAAATGAAACTAAAAACAGTTCCAGGGTAAGAAGGGACAGATTGAAGAGCTTAGGGGCAAGCAGGGACTTAAACCAATTATAATTAATGAAGTAAGAAGGCCTTATGACTGAAAGCGATAGTTATCAATTGTTTGTAAGAAAAACTAATCACTTTGTTATCTACATAATTTCAAAAGTTTCAGATCATGGGTGCTATTTTGTTCAGAGCCCAAATAGTGGAAATGCTCATGCAGTAAAGAACTAAAAAAATAACCATCTATTTAACAAACAGATAGGAAACTATCCACAAATACTTACAACTACAAACACCTCCAAATCCACTTATCAAACAACACAGATACAGGAATAGTGGATAATAACAAGCTATTTTATTTATATATTTATATTATATTATACCATAATACTGACAACAAACCATTACCTCCCTATTGCCTCAGCTCGTCAAGACGACGATCCATGATCTCAGAGACCGACTCCAAAAACGCAGTCTCGCTGGTGCCTGGAATCACAGAATCCTTAGCCTCACGGACAATCTCCTCAATCTTTGATTCCTTCTTCAGAGTTTCTCTGCACAGTATGCTTCCAATGTCGAAGGGAGTGAGACCTCTCTCTGCTCCCTTCTTCAGGAGCATTGTTGAGATGCGCAGAGTGCGTGAGCATTCTAGGGACAGCTCCCATCCGTAGAATTTGAGGAGATTGATGTCTTCTTCTGCATCGAGAGATTTTATGTAGCTCAGAGTTTCTGAGTTGAAAGGTTGACGAGCTTGAGGCCAGTAGAGCCATTCGAAGGTGCAATCCTCAAACTGCATTGAGTATAGGAATCAGAACTGAGAGATTGAACACAAAGATTCATGTTTTCACAATCATTTTTACTGCACAGTTGAAGGTTTAGTTTGCTGTTATCTTTAGGGTTCAAATGCTTGAAAATAAGATTGCAAATGATTTCTAAGCTTATGCATATTGGTGCCAGAATTGTGAAGGTATAATGGAAGCAAAAATAATTAGTCATTATGAAATGAACTCAAGGGTCACCAAAGAAGTTTATGCAAAGGGGAAAAAGGCGAAACAACGCATAAACCTACAAAAGCTTGTGTTTTTCGTATGTTGGAAACATGCTATATAAGACTTTTCTGAAACCTGCTCAAATGTAATGCATGACCTGAAAAAGTACAAATGAATAGTTGTTTACGCAAGAATCCTGCCATGCTTCATTAAAATTTCTGATAATTCAATACTTCTACGAAGAACTGTGAAATTCATTATGATATCTTCAGATATTTTACTGCAAGAAAGAAGATGTTTACTTGTCCATGTTGCAGGATTAACTAGATGGTTATTTAGGCAGTCAAATATCTATATTGTCTCTTATATTCCTAAATTCGATCTTTTATTTCAACCTTCCTTGTGCACTAATGCATATTTAAGCGACGTCCTGCTAGTAGGGGATTCTACTTACATGTCTCAATTCCTGTTTCCAACATAACATACTCATAACATATTAGGATTCTGTGCAATTTGATATGGAACAGCCTAAAAGATAATCCACATTGAGGAATACATGCAGAAAGGTAAATAGTGTTAGAACCTGATTTTTATTATAACTTGGCAAGGATAAAAATACACCAACTCCCTAAATTGATAACAAATTTTCAAATGACAGGACTATCTAAGAATCGAAAACACCCCCAACTAATTATATATATGAAATAAAGCATATATCACAGAAAGCATTTACTATAATGTGATAAGAATGAAGTAGAGGAAAACTCACATTCTCAGCCAAGCAATATCCATGATCAATAGGTATCAGCATAATCCGTCCTTCTTCCCCTTCTTTGTGAACTAAAATATTTCCAGCATGACGATCTGCATTCGCCAATCTTATATCCAAAACCGATATCTTATGTACCTCCTCCACAGGAAATGCCTGAGGACCTATATCCTCACAACTCCCATGATTCTTCACAAACATCTGCATAGATCCAATCTTGTAACCCTTTTCCCCATAACTGTTACGAGAACCGAAACAACTCTTCAAACACTTAGCCATCACAGTCGGTGGAACACCAGAGAACCCAATTTCATCAGAAAGGAACAACCTGCGCCCATCACTTGGATGATCAAGAACATAAGCAGCAACCTCTCTCAATGCACCTTCACCTACTCTTGTTCCCCTCTTCAGCCCTTCACCATCCAAAGACACTGGAAGCCCACGGGGATTGTTCTCAGCCATTGGCTCCTCGTCTACCGGTTTGAACACAGCAATGTACTTAAGCCCGGATTCATCCTGCATAAAGTAAGCTCCCCCTGATCCTTCAGAGGATATAACAGGCAAGTTCCCCTTCTCTAATCCAGCAAATGTAGACTTCAACAGATCTTCAATCCCTGGAGAAATCTCAATCTTGGGGTTAACAATCACAGGTTCAATCCACACATTTGTAGCTACAACTTTCTTGTTAACTATATTCGATTCTTCAGCTTTCCTATCAACAACCTTAGATTCTTCTTCAGCTACAATTGACAGCTCGAAATCCTTCTCAACCTGTTTGGTCCTAACCTTTGCCGATTTCCTCACAAGCAAATGAATGACAGCATCCTTGTCCTTCTTAAACACATCATTGATAATCCTCTGATCATCAAGCTCCTCACCATCACAAATCAATCTTTGCTCTTCGAGATCCACAAAGTCCTTCCCCTTCTTTGCAATCTGATGCTTAATGTACCCAACATTTCGATTGCACTCAACCTGAAACTTGAATTTCTTCCCACAAGCAGTCTTCACAGTGATCACCCGAAGATCAGAGAGCCGGATGACGAGATGAAGCACATTTCCATCTGAGACACCGTAATCTCGAACCTTGCAGTTGTTCCTCGCTAGCTCTCTGCCATCAAAGACGAGCTTTTGCTTGTTGACGACAAAACCCTTGCAGCTCTGAATACGGAGCTTGACCGAGGCAATCGAGTCGGACTCATGGACCTGCATTGGGATCACGGATGAACCCGGGACTGAGAGAAAGACGAGGATCGAATCGGGCAAGCAGTGAGGAGATCTGCTGCCATCGAATCGAATCGGAGAAAGAACTGGGTTCTCCAGGATTGGGCTTAAACACAAAGCAGCAACTCCAGCTGAAGACATCTTGATCTTTTTCTACACTGTTTCTTCTTCTAACGAGAAATCTAAAGAAAAAAAAACCCTACAGAAAAAAAAAACTAAAAAGATCTAAAATCTATAGATCCATCAAGTTCAGAACTTGGGAGGACAGAAACCTTTATCCCAAGATTCTGAAACGAACCCTTGAAGGAATTTTACCCTTTTGCTTCCAGTAAGAAATCAAAAGAGAGTGAATACTACATAAAAAAACCCTAGTATTATCATAAAAAAAACCTAATATTATCGAAAATCTAGAGACCCATCAAGCATTTAAAGGGAAAATCAGAACTTGGGATGAAAGAAACCCTAATCCCAAGATTCTGAAACGAACCCTAAAAGGAATTAGGGTTCCACCAGAGAATTTATAAAAATTAAAAATAAAAAGAAAAATCGGGGAAAGACAAAGAGGGCTAAAACAGTTAGAGAGAAGATCGACCGATCGACCGTGGAATCGATTTCTTCTCCTTCTAGCTGTTAAAACCTCTGATCGATTCCAAAGGCCCGAGCTTTACTGCTAATTTTTCGTAATTTTTGCAACTAATTGAACCCTAAAAAAGAGGAAAATGGAAAAGTCTTGGGGAAGAATCAAGAGGTTAAGGGCTCGGAAGAGGAGAAGTCGACGTCAGAGGAGACGGCCTTATATACGCTTGGACCCGACCAAACGTTACGGTTTGATTTTAACGGTGTTATATGATAGTGACGTGGGTTTCTCATCATGAAGGTTCGTGGAAATAATCTTGGGTGTCTAAGTTACTAAAATGCGCCTCCATTTCCGAAGAAGGTTCAGTGCTGAGCAAGGCAGGAATATCATAAATGATAAATAAATAAAAAACCTTAACTTTGGATGATTAATCGAAAATCCCTTCTCGACTTTTAAAATATCAAAAAAAAAAAAATTTAAGTTTAGGGGTTATCAAAACCCCTTTTGAGATTTTCTCAAAAAGGCCTCTTTAACTTTGAGATTTATCTTTGATTTTCTGAAAAATTCTCAAAGTTAATGAGGATTTTACGATATAATCTGAATGTTAAATAGGGGCTTTGTGATAATCCCTATATTTAAGAGGGTTCTTATATTTTAAAAGTTAGGGGTTTTCTCGATAATCGCTCAAAGTTAAAGGGTTTTCTATAATTTATCAAACTAAACAAAGATTAAACTTTACCGAATTTCATCAAATTTGTCAAGCACTAATTATTGCTTCAAATCCACCAAGTTGATCACTCTTATTGACTTGGCTTATGTTTTCTTAGATATTAAATAGCTTATTTTTCATAACTTACCCAGCTATATTTGATTGAGTAGACCGAATCAAACCAACAAGAAATCTCATTTTAAGAAGTTTAGAATTCATTACATTATTCGTATTCTTGGATAATTAAATTATAATATAAGTTATTTGTTCTAGTAAATTAATGTATCATATTATCTTTATTTGTTTTCAATTGATTTGTTTAGGTCTATCTTATATCAAAATGGAATAAAATAAAACTAACTCATTTTAGTTTAATTCGGTTTTAATCATTATTGTTTAATTCAATTTGATGAGTTCTCTTCAAAACTGACGGTACCGAAACTCTTTCCAAACTCTAGAAGGAAGAGATTTTGTAAACAAAACTTCAAGGGCATTATGGCCATTTGAACCTGCAAGAGTACGCGCAATAAAGAAGGCAACGGTGACGTGCCAGTGCAGAGGATGACAGCGTTAAACCTAACGGAAAATGACGTGTTAGCCAACGGGCGAAAGCTAAACCACGTGGGAGAGTCACGGCCCCCTGGATACGAACCTTTATTAAAAGAAAATTAAAAATACTAAATAAATTAATTAATAATTATAAAGGGGGAAATCTATATCTAACGTGGCAAGCAAGCCGTAAACTCCTCTCGCTGTCTTTCACAATTTGCCCCCTTTAAGTATTCACAATCACAATTAGCGAGTTCCGTCGCTCTCTGTGCATATCTCTGTCAAAGGGCGAAAAAGGACAAGGGGGATTAAACTAGTTTTGTTTCTCTTTCTCACTTTTGACTTGGGAAAAAAGAAAACCACCCTTAAAACACCATAACTAATTGTTAATTTTAGGCTAAATATCATAAAACCCCCCCTTAACTTTGGATGATTACCAGGAAACCCCCCTTAACTTTGAAAATATAAAAAAAGACCCTTAATTTTAGGGGTCATCAAAAAATCCCTCTTAATTTTGAAATTTTATCAGGAAACCCCCCTAATTTAGAAAACCCCCTAATTTAGGGCGGTTTTCTAATAAAATCTGAAAGTTAAAATGGGTTTTGTAATAATCCGATACTTAAGGGGGTTTTTCTAATATTTTGAAAGTTAAGGAAAGTTTTCGATAATTGTCCAAAAAGTTAATGGGGGTTTTCTGATATTCAGCCTTAATTTTATTGATAGCACCATAGCTTGCCGTTCGCAAATTGAATAGTGATATTTGCACTGTATTTTTGTAAGTTTATACCTTGAGAAACAGTTTACTGAAATTACCTTGTGTCTCTATTTAATTTGGATACGGTTAATTCTTATAGCATGATGTAATTTGTAGTATAGTTAGCATTATATCAGGAATTTTTGAAATTACACTTTAACTTTAGTACTTTACCACCTCTGAATGAACAGATAATCTATCACACCACATAACGTTGATCAATCAGCTTTAGGATGATAACATAAGATGCTTCTTTTATAAATATCTCATGGTGGAATTTATTCATTTTTTACTCAATAAACTAGTAAGAGATAGAAAGAACAGAGGTGGGAAGGCTTTTTGTGACCTATGAAAGGTTGCAACCTCAAATCATGTAATTAGCTAAAAGTAAATTGATCTACCAAAAATTTGATAGATACGTAAATGAAAAGGGTAACACAACCGTGAGCCAAATGGGAAAATTGGGCACAAGTTGCAGCTGACTCCAATCGACGGTAGACTTTCCAAGCACATGAAGCTACAGAGAAGTTGCCGTAAGATAACCCCATACTAAATTATACGATTTATTGTGTACCAAAAAGAATACTATTTTAATTAAAAAAAAGGGGGGGGGGAATAAGTGCTATAAAAACGTAGGGGGTGACGTTACTCAAATTGAATCTTATCCCTAGCGATTTTGCAATATAAATATTGATTTGTTGGGAGCAAGGCCTTTGTTTTCGTATTTGTAATTAAACGGTGCATAACATGTGAGTCGAGTCCTTAGGACCAGCATGCACTTGCGCAATCAATTAGGTCTTACGTTTATTACGGTGGAGTCCAATTATAGTGATTGCTCTGTGCCAAGTTATTTTGAGTTCCCACTTAAGAGAAAGTATCAAATATGAGTAGGGTTAAGCGTACTATATTTTCTCTACTACTTTGGCACTACCACTCACAAGAACGTGGGGTCATGATGAGTCATCATTACAATTTTCTAGCGAGGCCCACACTGTTACATGTTGAAAATATCACTCAGATTCACAAATCTGAAATTACTGCTGCTGTTTCCTGATTTCATTCATTCCCAGATTTGTTGCAATTGCTTTCCATTTTCTCTCCCATAGAATAGGAAAGTACAGCTCACACCTTTGAATAGAATGTATAGCTCAAAGATTTGTAATACATGATGTAATCTATAAATATATGATCCATATGAAATAATAAATTACTCAAGGATTTCTATCCAACTCTAGAGTTTTCTTCATGGTATCAGAGCCTTTCTAAGATCCCAGGGAACTTTTTTTTCCCTTTTCCTTCTACACCATGACTTCCTCGAGTGATGTTTCTGCCACTCCTGTAATCAACAATGATGGCCCGTCGAATCCCTTTTATCTCCACTCATCGGATAATCCAGGCACAGTGCTTGTCTCCCATCTCCTATCCGGCGACAATTATCCGACCTGGTGTAGAGCAATGAAAATGGCCCTTTCCGCAAAGAACAAGCTCGGCTTCATCGATGGCACAATCCCACAACCTGGCTCAACGGCAACGAACTTCTCTACTTGCCTCTGATGTTCCTCCTATCATTTCAGGCCAACCTCTTACACCTTCTCCATCTTCATCTACGCCTCCTCCACCTTTACCTACAACACCAGCCATGCTACCACCCCCACCTCCTCCTGTCGTACGTCAGTCTACAAGGTGCAAACAAGCACCTCGTCATCTTAATGACTACTATTGCGCCTTGGTCACACCTGATCTATCTTCATCTCCTTCGAGCTCGGTTATCTCAGGTACTCACTTCCCTCTTTCACATTTTTTATCATATAAAAGATTTAGTCCTTCCCATCATGCCTTCCTTGCAAGCATTTCATCAATTCAGGAACCTAGCTCCTTCACACAAGCTAATAAAGATCCAAAATGGAAAGAGGCAATGGCAGCAGAAATAAATGCACTTCAGCAAAACAACACTTGGTCCTTGACAACTTTACCTGCCGGCAAGAAACCCATTGGTTGCAAATGGGTTTACAAGATAAAGCATCGTTCTGATGGATCTATCGAACGCTACAAAGCCAGACTCGTTGCCAAAGGCTATAATCAAGTTGAAGGCCTTGATTTCACAGAGACATTTGCCCCTGTTGCCAAATTAGTTCTTGTTCGATGTCTATTGGCGGTCTGTCGCCGCTTCGAATTGGCACTTGCATCAACTTGATGTTAACAATGCCTTCCTACATGGCGATTTATATGAGGGCGTTTACATGAAAATTCCTCACGGATTTTCCAAGCGGGGAGAATCGTGTTTGCAAACTTCAAAATCTCTTTATGGACTCAAGCAAGCCTCTCACAATGGTTTGCTAAATTCTCAAATGCCCTTCTTGATGTGGGATTTGACAATCAAAGGCGATTACTCTCTCTTTACTTCCACAAGAGGTTCTTTGATGACTATTGTTCTTGTATATGTGGACTATATCATCATTACGGTGATGATCAAGTAAGCATTGCCATACTAAAGAGGTTTGAATTGAATTTTCATATCAAGGACTTAGGCCATCTCAAGTTTTTAGGCATTGAAGTGGCACGATCAAAGATGGTATTTTTCTCGTCTCAACGCAAGTACGCACTCGACATTCTTAGTGATTCTGGTCAACTTGGTGGTCGTACTTGTGATTTTCCAATGGAACAAAATCTAAAACTACAACCAAATGATGGTCCCCTTCTTGCCAATCCCTCCACCTATCGACGTCTCGTTGGCAGACTTTTATATCTCACCATTACAAGACCAGATCTAGTGTACTCCGTCAACATATTAAGTCAATTCATGACCACACCAAGAGAACCTCATTGGCAAGCAGCACTTCGTGTTCTCCGCTACATCAAATCCTCCCCAGGCACTGGAATTTTCTTATCGGCCTCTAGCCCTCTAACTCTTACTGCCTATTGTGATTCAGATTGGGCCACATGCTCCGTCTCACGTCGCTCAATCACTGGCTATTGCATTTTCTTGGCTCTAGTCCAATATCATGGAAGTCTAAGAAACAACAAACAGCTGCTCATCCACAAGCCGAGTATAGGTCTATGGCAAATGCAAGTTGTGAACTTCAATGGCTCACATTTCTTCTAATGGACCTTCAAGTTCCTCTCAGGCCACCATATTATATTGTGACAAACAATGTTCTTCATATTGCTTCCAATCCGGTTTTCCATGAGCGTACAAAACATATTGAGATAGATTGTCATCTCATGCATTGAGAAGATACAAAGTGGTCTTATTTCTACAAGATACATTCCTACAAATACAGCCGGCCGATGTCTTCACAAAACCATTGGGGCGTGATGGGTTTACGTTGCTAATATCCAAGCTTACTTGTGCTCTTCACTCTCCGGCTTGAGGGGAGTGTTACATGTTGAAAATATCACTTTCAGTTCACAAATCGAAATTCTTCTTCTTTGTTTCACGATTTCATTCATTCCCAGATTTGTTGCAATTGCTTTCCATTTTCTCTCCCATAGAATAGGAAAGTACAGCTCACACCTTTGAATAGAATGTATAGCTCAAAGATTTGTAATACATGATGTAATCTATAAATATATGATCCATATGAAATAATAAATTACTCAAGGATTTCTATCCAACTCTAGAGTTTTCTTCACACACTCTTTTGTGAATAGTAGTGGCAAGATAGTACACACAAAGTAATACATCCCCCTAGCATTTTTCATCAAATATATATCGATCCCCTGTCTCCAATCCATATGTTAACTTAATTAATAATGTATCATTATGTGTGTATCTTTAGAACATTGCATAAATTTTCAAGTCCACTGAATAAAGAGTGAACATACTTGTTGATGCAGCACTAATATCATATATCAGAGTTACCGGGTATATTCCAACCCCCTCCCCTCCCGAATGATATGATGGAGTTTCATCTTGCAGTGCTACTGAGTTTAGCAAAAAAGATGAAAAGAAATGGATTTGGATCCTCTTTATTACTAAAAGATATTATAGAGCTCACAATTTTAATCATAATTGCCAATTATTTAATGGATAATTGTCGTTCATCCTCTTTGAAATATGATAACAAGCACATAATATGAAAGACATGCTCAACCGTTAGCCTTGAAATTAACTGTAGCTATCCAATAAACAATAGAAAACTTTATTTTTGGTCTTTAACCACAGGTGTTCACACTCCACATCGGATTGACTAATCGCCAAGCCTGGTGGCTACCCCTCCCAACAAGTACCGCAGGCTAACTCGCTATACCGTGAGTCTTCTGCGTGACGGCCATTTATCACTGGCCAACAACTTCATTAAAGAAGAATCACCATTATATTTTTGATACATCAAAGGATTCATATCAACACGCTCCGAAGTTCCAACTTCTCAGGCCCTTTTGTCAGTCCTATATATGTTATTTGTGGATTAGTGTAACTTTAAGAAATAAAACTATAATTAATTAGGTACATTAGCCACCTAAGCTTTGTTTAATTGTTGCAAACAAAAGCTAAAACAAAAGCAAACAGTGAAAGGGAATGAGAGAGCTTTGTGGTTATTGTCGTCGACCGTTGAGTGGGGTCGGCGACCTTTTCACGCGCTAAGTGCACCACATGGGGTTGGTCCACCATTGGTTGGCAATATATGGCAGGTTGATGCCTTCAAGTCGCAACGGTCGGTCAAGATTTTGAAACTTCGGTTTCTATTATTATATTCAAAGCATAAGTTATAAGTTTAGTATGCTACTATTGACTTATGACAACAAATTTAAAACTTCATTTTAGCCGTGCAAAGCACGGTTGAGACATCGTATATTTACCCTATTGTGCTCAACTCTTTTATGATTTACTTCGTATTTATCCTTTGTTGTGCGTAGTGTATATATTCCGGTACAGAACTTAGCTATTTATGTTGTCCCCAATGTATTTTTATTAAATTGCATTTACAATGGCAAATTTTGTAAAAGAATTTAGATTTAGGCATATGTTTTGTTATATAAAATAAATTAAGGAAATCATATTTCTTTAAGAATTAACATACAAACTAAGGAAGCATTACTAAATCCTGGGTTAAGGAGATATTATGTTGCATCTAATTGTAAAATAACATAGTATTGTATGGTCTTTGTGAGAACATAGTATTATTATGTTGCATCTAATTGCAAAGAGGATCTAATGCATGAAATAACTTGATGAAGTATTCAGTAGCAAGTATAAAGTTACAAAATCATACCCTTAAAATGAGCCTTCAAGTTGATTTGAGGAATTATTGCAACCAAATTGCAAGGAACATGCCAAAGCTAAAAGAGGAAAACTCGAAATTTTTAATTTTAAATATGTAGGAATAACATTAGAAGAAAGAACAACATTAAAAGACAGAGTTATTAATTAAGGACATAGTTATAGTAGTTATTATTATCTATCTAAGAAACAAACAACAACCATAAAAAGAATTTAGAGGCAATTAAATGGAAACAATGAACTCGCAATTCTCCTCCCCGAGGAGGAAGTAAACAGATCCAAGCATATCAATAGGGGCCCGCTTGGTTTGGATGAATACCAAAAGGAAATAGAAGAAGTAACTTCTAAATTTATGAATTAAGAAGTAGTGGAAGTAATACTTTTTGTTTGTTTCACATATTTTTAAAGTAGTGAAAATTGTATTTCTTATTCTTCATTCTCTTTTTGTTTGGATAGCAATGAAAAGTTGTTAGGAAGTAACTAATAAAGGAAATATTAATAAGAAAAATTATTTATTTCTAATTAATACACATTTCACCTATTTTCGTGCTACTTCCGAGCCTTGAGTGGTGGAAAGATATTTAGGAAGTAAGGATGACACGTAAACGTCACATCAACATTTAAGGAAGTATTAGAAGTAGACTTTTCAGAGAAACAAACATATTTTTGCTCTGAAGAGCTAGTAACCAGCTCTACTTTCTTTACTTCGGCTACTTCATAATTACTTCCATGTAAACAAGTAGGCTCTAAAGGGAATGGACACGATAAAGATGTGGATATGGTGACGGAAAAGGAAGTTGAGAGGGATGCCTCCTTTCATGGGTTCAATGAAAATGGGCAACCAAATATCTCTTTTTTGCGATAAACTAATGCAGGAGATAGAGAAACGGGACGAGATCGAATAAGAAGTGGAAAGAATTGGAAGCCTTAGAGTGGACTGCAGATATGGTGAAGGTGGGTACGAGAGAAAACTGGCCCCCAGTTCAGATCTCACCTCAGCATCTTAGTCACAATCCCGAGTCTTCAGAGGCCAGAATCAAAAGACGACGACATGCCTGAAAGGGTAAGAACATACTCCATGAGTTCACGGTCAATACGACCACTGTAGTCTCTGGGGATGAGGAGGAAGATGCTGATAGTCCATCCGATCCCAGATATTCTCCTGGAATTAGGAGTATACTCCTAGAGGTTGATGGCATTTATCGCCACATGAGGTCGAGGCAAGGGGTCTCAATTCCTTTTGATTACTCCCTCATCCAGGCGCATGTATGGCGAGCTTCGCCGTAAGCCAACCAGCCTACCTCCAGTGACACTAAATCTGGCATAGCATCGAACGTGACACCTAGCTCAAGTCAAGAGCAATAATGGGTGGCAGACATGACAGTGTGGGAAGATCTTCTCGCTCAGATGGCAGCTCAAAAGAAAGCTTCAGATGAGCGATTTGAGCGTCTGGAGAAAATGTTTGAGCAGCTTCTATTAGCTTCTCTGCAGCAAGCCAGCTCTTCAAAGGGGAAATGACTAGTTGTTGAACTTTCCTTAGAAAAAGAGCACATGCATCAAGACGATGCAGACTCTGCTCATTCAGAGTTATCGGTGCCTCTTAAGCTAACTCAGGAGACGAAGGCCTTAGAGGACATCCAAAAATAGCTCAATGCTCTTTCACAGTGAACTAAGTTGAAGACGGTTGGGATCACTCGACCTTATCCCATCGAGTGGGACATGGTTCCCTACCCGATGAAGTTCAAGCCATCGACGTTACACACGTTTGATGGCAAAGGTTCCCCGAACCATCACATTTATTACTTCCACCAACAAACTGGGAATGTAGTGGGTAATGACACCGTTAAGGCGCGACTTTTCATCAGCACCCTTTAGGGGATAGCCTTCGGCTGGTTTTAGAATCTGTCGGAGGGATCGATCAAATTCTGGGTTGATCTGGAATCTAAGTTCCTCTCACAATTCCACGATGAACAATCAGATGTTACCATGGCCAAACTCCCCTCTGCAAAGTAAAGGGTAAATGAGACGGTTAGCGAATTCATTCAGCAATTCCACAATCTGACATTGCGATGTCGAGATATGCCATTACCGATGCTACTCTAAACTTGTAGGCATAATTTCGTGGGTCGTATAGAAGCTCATATGGGTGCTGTCACAGCCTATACATGGAAGGACTTAATGGAGCAAGCTGAGGAAACAGAAAAATCATCACAATACTTCAACAAGTTCGAACCTCATACTAATTTCAGGAGAAACAAAAGCAAACAAGGGTAGTCCTCCCAACCGAAAGCCAAAGAGACTTTCAGGGTTGAGGTCAAAGAAACAGAAGCGACCCGGAAAAGAGAGCGAGGAAGAGCATTGGCACCTACTTCTTCAAGGATGAGCACACGGTGGCTATCTTCCACGTCCTCAATAAGGGCAATCAGTTAAAGCTTCCTGAAGCCCGACGCTCAAAAGATATTAGAAAGATTGATGATCCCAACTATTGTCTTTACCACAGAATATTGGGACATCTGACGAAGAACTATTACATCCTCAAGGATAAAATACAGACTTTTATCGATTCAGGAATCCTTAAGCTCAAGCCTGAGCAAAAGAAAGTCACTGCTAATATGGTGACTCTTCAATTGACTCCATGCGGAAATCTAGGCTTGACAGTTGTCCCCTTCCCTTGTGAGAATGAAAGTGGTCAATCACTTACTCAACAAAGCAACAAAGCCGGGCTTGGTCCTTCTTATTACCGCAAGAGAAGAAATGATGTGTGTTTGGTATAAAATCTCTTCGGTTTGAATTGCTTGTTTACAAATCAAGAATAGCTTTTATGAAGCGAAGGAAGGCCCTTCTTGTTTTAACGCGGGTTCGCCGGTAGCGGTAGGACTTCCTCGATGCTCGAATCGAGTTTGCTTCCCCTGGACGATCCGACGACGCCGCGGTCGCAAGCCAAGCGACAGCGAAGCTCCGGCGTGGTTGAGTTCGGTTCTACCCGAGCTTGCTTAGATGAGCTACGATGCAAGAGTTTGCAAAGAGCTCGAAGGCCTCTCAATCTGAGGGTTCAGATGGAGTCTACTTCAACAATCCAAGCCTTTGCTCAGAACTGAGTTGAGGGAGCAAAAGAGTAACTCTTTTGCTTGCTCTTTCTTCTCAGTGGGGGTTTCTCACAACCTGGTTGCCAGCTTCCTTCCCCCCCTTCTTCTCATGTGGAGATGGTGGCTTATAAATAGGCAAGGAGAGGCATGGCCACTTCCTTGATTTGTGGGATATGGCCATGCCTAGTTGAGGAGAGCCATACTCTCTATGGTGCCATCCCTTTGACTTGTGGGATGTGACCACTAATGGGTGAGGAGAACCATGCCCTCTGTGGAATGTGACCACTATGAGATGTGATATCTCCCATGCTTCAAGTGGGAGGTCTTGGCAAGCATGCGGGCGAGCTGGCGACTCTGCAGGCGAACTTCAAGCATGCGGGTGAGCTGGGGACTGCGGGCGAGCTTCAAGCATGCGGGGTAGGTATGGATGGCGAGCTCGAGCTACAGTGTAGGCAAGCTCAAGCACAAGTCCGGGCGAGCTCCAGCTACAGCGCGGGCTCTTGGTCTCTAGACAGGCGAGCTTGCTCTTGGCTCCTTTGCAGGCGAGCTTGGTTCAGGCAAGCTCGACCTTCAGGCGAACTCCTGCCTTCAGGCGAGCTCGGCGCCCAAGCAGGGTTGACTGATGGCGATGTTGGACTCATGTGGGCGAGCTCATCGCGTGGGGCGACCTCGTCAAACCACTGTTGTGGGCGAGCCTCGTCAAACCACTGTTGTGGGCGAGCCTCGTCAAACCACTGTTGTGGGCGAGCCTTGTCAAACCGCTATTGTGGGCGAGCCTCGTCAAACCACTGTTGTGGGCGAGCCTCGTCAAACCACTGTCGAGCTTCGCTGCTCGGCGAACCTCATCTGGATGTCGAGCCTCGCTGCTTGGCGAGCCTCGGCTGAATATCGAGCCTCGCCGCTTGGCGAACCTCGTCTGGATGAAGAGCTTCGCTGCTTGGCGAGCCTCGTCTGGATGTCGAGCCTCGCTGCTTGGCGAACCTCGTCCGGAGGTCGAGCCTCGCTGCTTGGCGAACCTCGTCTGAATGTCGATCCTCGCTGCTTGGCGAACCTCGTCTGGACGTCGAGCCTCGCTGCTTGGAGAGCCTCGTCCGGAGGTCGAGCCTCTGAATATCGAGCCTCGCTGCTTGGCGAACCTCGTCTGGGCGTCGTGCTTCGCTGCTTGGCGAACCTCGTCTGGATGTCGAGCCTCGCTGCTTGGCGAGCCTCGTCCGGAGGTCGAGCCTCGCTGCTTGGCGAACCTCGTCCGGATGTCGAGCTTATCTCTTTGACTGGCGGGGTTGGCAATTTTTCCCGCCTACAAGACCCCCTCCAAAGTTTTCAGACCTGAATGTGGTTGAATGGAGTCTGGAACACTTTGAATATGAAGGCTTGCAAAATGATCGCCGTGCAGATGGAGCGAGGAGCCTTCTTATGAACTCGGTAAAGTTGAATTCTTCACTCGCAGCTAATGATCGCCCTCTAGGATTTTTAGCAAACCCCCAGCTATCAACGGATTTAATGTGCCTTTACTGATTACCGTTTAAATCAGGCTAGCATGCGGATTTTCTAAGTCCGTCCCACATGTAACGTTGTGCTAAGAGAGTTAACTCTCTTAGTGCTACGATGTTGAATCGTGAAGCCGTCTTTTTCAGGGAATAGACTACGACCCGTGTGTTAGGCGTAGGTCGATCTCGAATGGGGACCGAGATAGAATCCCCATGCCGAGAGGCATAGATTCGCTTGTTGTTTAATAACAGCGGCTACGATGGATTGGCAGCGTGTAGACTTTGTCTTCTCTTGGGGCAAAGACGAACCCTACATTATCTTCTCTTGGGGCAAAGACGAACCCAGGATAGTGGCACATCGCATGGTAGGCCACTATTCACCGATTGTTCTAAATATATTAGAATGCTCGGAAAGGATCAGGCCGTTCAGGGACATTTGAGTATGACGACCTGACGGACGACGCCATTTACTGGGAATGACGCAGCGGACTATCGAGGTGACCTAACATGACAAGCAGGGCCTCGTTCATGGAAGGAATCGAGAGGGGATTTTGGCTGTGGTCCTAACTGTAGGAAGGTTTGACCAGGATGGAGTTTTGAGACAATCCTAACTGTCGGAAGGTTTGATTGCTCAATATGAAAGTGGACCTCTCGTTCATGGAAAGAATCGAGAGGGGATTTTGGCTGTGGTCCTAACTGTAGGAAGGTTTGACCAGGATGGAGTTTTGAGACAATCCTAACTGTCGGAAGGTTTGATTGCTCAATATGAAAGTGGGCCTCTCGTTCATGGATTATCCACCCCCAGCTTTCTTTGTAAAATTGGATTTGCATTCATCTAGATGGTCGGGTCATCCTTAAGAATATTGGATGTAACTCTCGAGGAATTGCCCAATAATTTTAGAAAATAGTTTATACTCATATTCCTATTGGAGTAAAAGGGAGCAGTTTATACTCGTATACCTGTCGGAGTGAGGAGGGAACTATTCAGAGGTGATTGTTAACATGATATTTTAGTAGGAGTCGCCATCCTGCTGAGGAGGATTGGCGAGGAAATTCGGAGGAAACTAGTTATCAGAAGTGACCGTTAACATGATAACTTTGTAGGAGTTTGAAAGAAGACTACGGGTAGTACTTTTTCAAGAATTTGCCGTCGGATGCTGGTCCTCCGGCGATTGACGCATATAAGCATCAACGATCATCTTTGGCCGATGGTAGCCAAGTCTTCGCAGTCGGTCCCATAGCTTGGTTCCGAGTTGGCGAGCTCTGCAGATGCCATTAGGGGCTTACTTGAAAAGAGTTTTGATGAGGAAGCGGTTGCCACCACCAAGGTGTCTTGGTCGTCACCTCCTCGAAATTCAAATAGCTCTTCGACCTCCAGACGCTTGAGCATGCTCTCGACTTGTTCTCCTTGACGGGTTAAGTCTTTCCACGAGCGAGCTACGACGGCGCCCATATTAGACAAAATGTTGATGGAGAGATTATTCCGACACATCTCGATGAGAGTGGCCTCGGAAATTTGATCACGGGCATGCAGCGATTGGTTCCTGAATCTCTTGACAAAGCTGCTTACAGGCTCTGTCTTCCTTTGCTTTGTAGCTAGCAGGGTTGCCATAGATACTCCTGTGTCATCGTCGAAGAATCTGGCCATGAAGAGCCTTTCCATGTCCTTCCAGCAAGTGATGGACCCAGGTTCCAATCAGCGAAACCACTCAAAAGCAACCCCCTTGAGGGTACCAATGAATAACCGAGTCATAATGGGATCATTTCCCATTATGTGTCCGGCCATACTGGAAGTAGTAAATGTGTTGGGTAGGAGAGCCCTTGCCATCGAATGCGGGAGGTCGGTGGCTCGAACTTTGTGGGTAGGAGGCGGTATCCCATTCGGTTGGATATGGTGCAGCCACCCCGGCTTGTTCATGCTCTTCTGGAGCTTCAAGGCGTTGAGTTGACTTTGGAGCTCGTCAAGCCTTTCGTCTCTTGGATTATGACCCGAAGATGACGTTCCTCCAGATGACTCGGATGGGGAATCAGAAGATGTGTGAGGAGGAGTAGGTATCCGCTCTTTGCGCTTTGAGGATTTCCGCAAAGTCCGCTAAGTCCTCCTTTTCTCCTTTCGCTTTCACAAGCCGCCCAACATCTCCTTCATAGAGTTGATGGTTGCTTGTTGCTCGTCGAGTCTCCTGGATATTTCATCCGAGATGTCGGTCATGTGCACTTCCACGCTTCTGCCCTGAATGGAGCTTGAAGCCTGAGATGTTGCCACTGCCGAGCAATAGCCATCATCATCGCCGAGACGCACCGGAAGCGTGTAACCGGACAGAAATGCTACCCGTCGAGTCGCGAGTGTGTTAGCGAGTGCGACTGGTGAGGCTCGCTTGTTGGGCTTTGTGTTGTGGGCGTTTGCCCGGCGAGTGATGCTTTGCCTTTTGGCGAAGGTCGCCTGGACGGGTTATTAAGAAGCAGCTTGGTGAAGTCCGCTGTTTTATAAAACCACTTTGAACTTCTGAGTTCGCCAGATTTACGGTTCGCCGTAATTGGAAACTTGGCTCATGGGCGAAGCCCGCTGAGTAGGTGGGCTCGCTGATTAAGCGGCTTCGCCCGAGTGGGAACCTCGCACTGCTTGGTTTTCTCGGTCGGCCTCAACCGCCTCGGAAGTAACCCCCTGCGCTTTGATTGGCAGAGCTCGTGCATGGTTGCCTCGTCACTTGGGCTGGACCACACGCATGACTCTGTAGCACTTGCGAGGTGCACCGCCACGCTGGAGGAGGATGAAGATAAGCACTCCTCGAACTTCGATCCACGAGGGACTCATTGTTGTCCCTTCCGCAATGTCATCGAATTGCGCCACCACCATTCGGTTGAGGAAACGGTTACTCCCCTTGTGGTCGCCATCTTACGTTTGGTATAAAATCTCTTCACGGTTTGAATTGCTTGTTTACAAATCAAGAATAGCTTTTACAACGAAGCGAAGGAAAGCCCTTCTTGTTTTAACGGGTTCGCGGTAGCGGTAGGACACCTCCCTCGATGCTTGAATCGAGTTTGCTTCCCTTGGACGATCCGATCGACGTCGCGGTCGGGCTTCAGTACGCAGTAGAAGCTCCGACGTGGTTGAGTTCGGTTCTACCCGAGCTTGCTTAGATGAGCTACGATGCAAGAGTTTGCAAAGAGCTCGAAGGCCTCTCAATCTGAGGGTTCAGATGGAGTCTACTTCAACAATCCAAGCCTTTGCTCAGAACTGAGTTGAGGGAGCAAAAGAGTAACTCTTTTGCTTGCTCTTTCTTCTCAGTGGGGGTTTCTCACAACCTGGTTGCCAGCTTCCTTCCCCCCCTTCTTCTCATGTGGAGATGGTGGCTTATAAATAGGCAAGGAGAGGCATGGCCACTTCCTTGATTTGTGGGATATGGCCATGCCTAGTTGAGGAGAGCCATACTCTCTATGGTGCCATCCCTTTGACTTGTGGGATGTGACCACTAATGGGTGAGGAGAACCATGCCCTCTGTGGAATGTGACCACTATGGGATGTGATATCTCCCATGCTTCAAGTGGGAGGTCTTGGCAAGCATGCGGTGGCGACTCTATGAGCGAACTTCAAGCATCTGGGTGGTGGGGCTAGAGGCGAGCTTCAAGCATGCGGGGTAGGTATGGATGGCGAGCTCGAGCTACAGTGTAGACAAGCTCAAGCACAAGTCCAGGCGAGCTCCAGCTACAGCGCGGGCTCTTGGTCTCTAGACAGGCGAGCTTGCTCTTGGCTCCTTTGTAGGCGAGGCTTGGTTGGTGACTCGACCTTGAGCGAACTCCGCGCCTTCAGGCGGCTTCGGCACAAGCAGGAGTTGGCGATGGCGATGTTGGACTCATGTGGGCGAGCTCATCGCGTGGGGCGACCTCATCAAACCACTGTTGTGGGCGAGCCTCGTCAAACCACTGTTGTGGGCGAGCCTCGTCAAATTACTGTTGTGGGCGAGCCTCGTCAAACCACTGTTGTGGGCGAGCCTCGTCAAACCGCTATTGTGGGCGAGCCTCGTCAAACCACTGTTGTGGGCGAGCCTCGTCAAACCACTGTTGTGGGCGAGCCTCGTCAAACCACCGTTGTGGGCGAGCCTCGTCCGGAGGTCGAGCCTCGGCTTGGCGAGCCTCGGTGAATATCGAGCCTGCCCGGCAGGCGAACCTCGTCGGATGAAGAGCCCATTTGCTTGGCGAGCCTCGTGCGGATGTCGAGCCTGCGCTTGGCGAACCTCGTCGGAGGTCGAGCCTGCATTTGCTGGCGAACCTCGATGCGAATGTCGAGCCTCGCTTGGCGAACCTCGTGCGGGCGTCGAGCCTCGGCTTGGAGAGCCTCGTCCGGAGGTCGAGCCTCTGAATGTCGAACCTCATTTGCTTGGCGAACGTCGTCTGGGCGTCGTGCCTCGCTGCTTGGCGAACCTCGTCTGGATGTCGAGCCTCGCTGCTTGGCGAGCCTCGTCCGGAGGTCGAGCCTCGCTGCTTGGCGAACCTCGTCCGGATGTCGAGCTTATCTCTTTGACTGCGGGGTTGGCAATTTTTCCCGCCTACAATGTGGGTGCATCCCGACCTTCTCCAAGATGAATATTGAACTCTTCCGAAGTCCACGTCAAAGGGCAAACACAAGATGAAGTCTTACAACATCATCTCCGCAATCATAGGAGAAGAATCTCTGCAAGTCTCTTCACTCACTGATTCAGAGGAAGAGAAAATTGTCATGACGAGGACAAAGTCCGGCCGAACTATTTGAAGAACTATGATCAGCCAGGACCCTCTAACTAATCCAAACCGGCCAAGCAAAAAAAGACTTGGTTTGACAAGGCGTTGCAGTGTCCCTTGGTCGATCCCAAAGCGCCATTCCGATATGATATCATGGCCCAGTTAGCCAATATCCCGGCTCGTATAACCTTATTCAAACTTCTACATTTGTCTAAGGAAATAAGGGAGGCTTTGAAAGAAAGCTCTGAACGACAATGAGGCATTCCTTGCCCAAATGTCCAAGCCGCCCAAGGAGGAAGAACACAAGCAATGTTGGCAATGTCAACAACAAAAGCCTTGCATCACCTTCACTTTGGATGATATGCTCATCAAAGACCATCATCACATCGACCCCTCTATTAAACTGGGTATGTAGGATCGGCGAAGGTTGAGAGGATTCACATCGACCCAGGTTCTGCCTTGAGCATAATCCCGCGAAGGCTCCTTAGCTTCTTGGGCACTCCCGTTTACAAGCTTTCAAAAATTACTGCTACCATCTTCGGGTTCAACTCCAGTAGTAGCTGATCGCTTGGAAAAATCTGATTCAAATGTCAGATCGGTGACTTAAAGATTGAGGTTGTTATGTCATCGATGTTGAAACACCGTACAACCTGCTCCTCAGATAACCTTGGAATTATTCCAACATGATCGTCCCATCAACGCTTCATCAATGCTTCAAGTACATAGACAAGCAAGGGGTCCCCATAAGGTTGATGCTGAAAAGCATCCCTTCAAGGGGGCTAAAAATTACTTCACGGACTCACTCTTGTATGATGACCAGCATACAATCGAGATCGCCCTCCCCAATGATGAAGATAGCGGTAACAAAGCCGACAATGAGCCAGATCCAAATGATGATCCGATCTGGGAGATGGAGCCACTTGTAATTACTCTCGAAGAACTATGTATTGACCAGTCAGCCAAAAATCAGGGCGACTAGATCTTTAATGATAAAGTTGAGTTTGCTTATGACTACTCTTCGGACTCTGAGTATGAAAACTCAAGAGTCGATATTTTGTTGTCTAGGCTAGCTTTAGAACCAATTTTGTACATGCCTGTAAATGAGTCTTATTTGACTCATAAGTCGTTAGATGACTCAGAGGACGCCACCTTCATGGTCTAAGCTAAGGGAAGCACTCAGAATCCTATCATCTTCGGAAAGGTCAAGTCACAGCCATGTCCACCCGCCTCAGACGATGAAGATGGAGCAATACTAGAGTTCTCTCATTATAGTCAGCAGTCTCAGCATATAATGGCAAGATTGGGGTATGACTTCAACTTAAAGCAAGGATTGAACTTCAATCAAGGACCGAGAGTTCCTCTAATCCCCTTCATATTAGAAGGAGAGACATTCGATTATTATAATCGAACTAAACATGGACTTGGGTGTATTTCCCCAGAAGTTGACTCACAAATAGGACTATCGTCTGATGATTTCCTAAGTAGCTCTTCAGACACGTCTAGTTGTGATTCTGATGTCAGCATTGGAGCCATGTTCAATAAATTCACGGTTAACATGGCTTCGTACAATTTAACCATGGATTTGGATGAATCCAAAGTTTTTGAAGATCCTAAAGATGATCCCTAGTCGAAACATCTTGGAAAATAATGGGAATCACGCTTTGAAATCAGCAAACCACCCACCGAAGATAAAGTGATCCAAGTCAACATAGGTGACAAGGCTAATCCCAAACCCATCTTCATCAGTGAGATTTTATCACTCACTAAGAAAGAAGAACTCATAAATCTCCTTTAGGAGTATATTGACGTCTTCGCCAGGAGTTATGAAGACATGCCTAGCTTAGATCCTAATGTGGCCATACATCGCCTCAACATCAATCCCAATGTTAAGCCGGTCAAGCAACAATAATTATGCTTCCGTCTCGAGTTGATGGAGCAAATCAAGAGTTTGCAGATTCATCCGTAAAGAATAACATCCGGATTGGCTGGCCAACATCGTTGTGATAACGAAAAAGAATGATAAAATCTGAATCTGTATTGACTTCAGGGATCTTAATCTTGCTTGTCCAAAGGACGAATTCCCTCTCCCTATCACGAATGTCATGGTTGATAATACGTGCGGGTTTGAGAGGATGTCATTCAAGGATGGATTTTATGGATATAATCAAATCAAGATGCATCTAGATGATTAGAAGCACACAGCTTTTAGGGCACCCTTGGGGGTATTCTGTTATATAGTAATACCCTTTGGTCTGAAAAATACTGGAGTAACTTACCAACGCGTGATGAATATGATTTTTCGTGAGTATTTGTGTAAGATGGCGGAGTGTTATGCCGACGACCTTGCAAATAAGAGTCGTCATAAGCAAGATCAAGTCAATGACTTGAGGATGGTGTTCGAAATCATGACCAAATATCAACTCAAGATGAACCCAACCAAGTCTTTCCTGGGGTATCATCAGGCAAGTTCCTTGGGTTTATAGTAACATCCAAAGGGATACACGTTGACCCGAGAAAGTGAAAGCCATCCAAGAGACACCACCTCCGAGGAATCTCAAAGAACTTAGAGGCTTGCAAGTGAGACTAGCTTACATCCGCAGGTTTATATCCAACCTATCCAGAAAATGCCAACCATTCTAAAGGTTGATGAAGAAGGGCGTTTCGTTTATTTGGGACGACGCTTGTCAAAGAGCTTTTGATGAGATCAAGAATTATCTCACAAAACTGCCTGTCCCAGCCGCACCGATTTTAGATAAACCTTTTTTTATTTACATCACGGCTATGGATCACTCTCTGGGAGCACTTCTTACTCAAAAGAATGACGATAGTCATGGGCAAGCAATATATTATCTCAGCCGGACTATGATTGGTGCCGAACATCGCTATAATCTGATCAAAAAAGAATGTCTAGCGTTAGTTTTCGCGGTATAAAAGATGCGACACTACCTGACTGGCCAATCCATCCATGTCATTTCAAGAGTCAATTCTCTACGAATACTCATGATGAAATCCGGATCGCTGAACTCCAGGTTAACCAAATGGGCAATACTGCTTTCACAGTATGATATGACATTCGTGTCATATAAAGCAGTTAAAGGCCAAGCAATAGCTAACTTCTTGGCAGATCATCCCATTCCCAAATCTTCTAAACTCTACGAAGACATTCCAGATGAAGTCTTTAAGTCAAATGTGGCTTCGAATGTGGCAACTCTACTTCGACGGTGCGTCACGACGCAACCACTAAGGAATAATTATTGCAGGAGTGGGGGTACTACTTATTGATCCCCACATACATGTCCTCCCTCGGGCTTATTCATTGACCAAGCCCTGCTCTAATAATGTGGTTGAGTATAGTGCCCTCATAATTGGACTGGAACTTGCTCAAGATATGGGTATCAAATACCTTAAAGCTTCTGGCAATTCTAAGTTGATCATCAACAAGATCAAAGGAGAATATGAGGTCCGTCATAACGACCTTATACCCTACCATGAAGCGGCAACGAAGCTTGCTCATTCATTCAAAGGCTTCTATATCAATTATGTAGCCCGCCTCAAAAATACTCATGCAGATACTTTGGCATCCCTCGCAGCCACTCTTGACTTGACTCCCAAGTCTACTAGGCGCATCACAGTGGCTAGCCATCAATTATACTCCCCAAAATAAATCCTGGAAGCTAACGAAGTGCATGTCATGCCAACTCACTTCTAATCTAATGATTGGTGTTTCCCGATCATTGATTATGTCTTACACGAAATATTACCAGATAATCCAAAGCAAGCAACCTCTGTCCAAAGAAGAGCTTCACGCTTCTTCTATGATTCTGCTACACAGTCTCTGTACCATCGATCATTCGACGGCGTGCTGCTCCGATGATTATCACAAAGTGAAGCTCGAGAAGCACTCAAGGAAGCCCATGACGGTACATGTGGAGCTCAACAATCGGGTCCTAAACTTCAGGACTAACTTCACCGTCTGGGCTATTACTGGCCAAAGATGATTGCAGATGTAGTGGATTATGCCAAATGGTGTCATGCGTGCTAAGTCCATACTGACTTCCTGCACCAATCACCGGAAGAGTTTCATCCGACTACCGCCTCATGGCCATTTGAGACCTGGGGTATGGACATTATTAGGCCAATTAGCCCACCATATACTAAAGGCCATCGATGTACCCTGGCCATCACTGATTATTTTTCTAAATGGTAGTCGCTCCACTCGTGAGAAGTCAAGACATCTAATGTGGTTAAGTTCTTGAAGCACCACGCTATCTATCGATTCGTCCCTCAGAGGATCGTCCATGACAATAATCCGTAGTTTATCAGTCAACCGTTCTTCAGATTCTACAACAAGTTAAGAATTTAATATGTGGCTTCTACACCATATAACCCAGCTGCTAATGGTCTAGCCGAAGCTTTAAAAAAATCATCATCAAACTTAGAAGTTCGCTCTCCAACAAATAAGATTGGGACGAGAAGCTTGAGAGTGTTTATAGCTCAAATAACAACAACCAGACTCCTACCGTTCCATGCCTTTTTCTTTGGTCTACGGATGTGAAGCCATGATCCCTCTGGAAATTCAGATGCCGTCATTGAGAATTGCTCTTGCCGAGAAAATGATGACTGAAGAACATCATCAAAAGCGGATCCAAGAACTAGAGGTGCTAGATGAATGGAGACTTTAAGCTCAGCAACGAATCGAGATCTACCAGTCACGGATCTCGAGAGCCTTCAACAGGAGAGTCAAAGAACGTTCACTCAAAGAAGGCAACCAGGTCTTAGCTGTCCATCGACCCATGGTCATAACACACCAAACCAAAGGAAAATTCCAACCCAAATGGAAAGGTCCGTTTGTAGTAGAGACTGTCTACTCAAATGGAGCATATCGCCTGATTGACCCAAACGACAACAGGCTTATGGCGCCAATCAACGGGAAGATTCTCAAAAAATATTACCCTTGATCCTGGCCAATTTTATCTCCCCACAGAGATTCTGGTCACGTTTAGGTTTTCACCTCTGACCACAAGAATAAGTTCTCAACCTATATTATCGATCGTTTTGATCCAAAATCTAACAGAAATCCCCAGTGAGTCATCAAGTTAACACCACACATCTGCTTGACTCCAAATATATCACCACCGTCATGTTAACATTACACCTTTGAACGGTTCACCTCCCTTTGTGATCTGACTGGTTAACATTACACCTTTTTTTTAAAATCTCTTATCGATTGGTTAACATTACACCTCTCTCAACTAGTGTCTTTGGATTTGACCGGTTAATATTACACCTCTGTCAATCCATTGCTATAAAAAATCAATCAGTTAACATTGCCCTTCCATCAATTTCCTGCCATTAAGTTAACATTACACATCCAAAATCTAACAAAATCCCTCGACGAAGTCATTGCTAACACCACACCTCTATTTGACTCCAAATGTATTACCATCGCCATGTTAACATTGCACCTCTCCGAACGGTTTGCACCCTTATGAGGACCTAATATTACACCTCTGTTAGAATGTCTTGTCGACTGGTTAATTACACCTATGTCGACTAGTTTCTTCGGATTTGCCTGGTTAACATTACACCTCTGTCAATCCATTGCTATTAAAAATCGATCAATTAAGATTACAATTCCATCGATTTCCTACCATTAAGTTAACATTACACTTTCAAATGGTTGTCGTCCTTTGGACTCCTTCAAACCCGACCGGTTAACATTACACCTTTGTCGGATGTTTTATTTAACACGTTAACATTACACCTCTGTCAAATACCCTAGTACTGTCATATTAACACTACACCTCTGAACAGTACCAATCCCACAAAACCTAATACGTTAATATTACACCTCTAGCAGTTTAACTTTATTTCCTCTCCATCAGAGTTGTGAATGCGATACGTTAACACTACACCTCTATCGTACATGTATTAAAATGGCAAAAGTTCTTTATTATTATCAAGAAAGAGCTAAAGCTATTACAAAAGGAGAGAAAACCCTAAAGGGAATACAGATATAAGGAATGGGTGCGAGCAATATACTCGTTCACCTTGGTATCCCTAGCTTCAAGAGCGCCTTTCAGAGCTCTTTCCCTAAGGATCCTCGGGTCAACAGGAGCAGCTCGGGCCCTAACAGCTTCCAATCTAGTTGTCTCAGTTTGAAGTTAAGAAGCCTTAAGCTCACGCTCGGTGACCAACACAGAGAACTTAAGTTCAAGCTCCTCCTTCTGCTGTTGAGCTGCCTCCAACCTAGCTTGAGCTACAATGATGACTGCTTTGGCCTCCTCAATGGTAGCTTCCCTCTTAGATATAGTGTTGTTAAGTTCCACCTGATTACCATCAACAATTGCAAGGTCGGCATTCAATTCTTGCAACCTTTTACCTATTTGCTCCACCTGCTGGTGAGCGGATTCTTCAATTTTGTGGCATGATACTGAGTGTCGATGAAATTCAAGCTTAGCAATCCCCATAATGTCATCGTACGGAGCTGTTGCAGTTTCTAGAATCGAGACTCAGCTTCATCGATCAGCCTCTTATAGGGTTCAGCATGCTCGATTCCCGCAATCGACACGAGGATGCCAAGCTGGTCCCTCAATACATGAAGAGTGCGAGCAGACAAACCTTTGTTGGCAGCCAAAGCAACTTCAATACTTCGGTTGAATAGCTTCATCAAGCTCTTGCTCACAATCTGAATCTTCAACTCGATCAAATCATCGGAGTGGGGAGATTGCGGAATCTCTACATGACTTGAAGAACTCGCTTCGGTCGAGACTGCCAATGCATCAGTCGTCGATGAAACAACTTGCGCTTGACCACCACCTGGCAGGAGAAATGGGGCAAGTGAAGCCAACACGCTTGAAACGGTTGCTACAGGCGAAGCCATCGATATTACCTCGACCAACAGAGTAGAAGGCTGTACAACCAACACCATTGTCATTGACACATTTGTTAGTGCACCCACGGTAGCTTCATCCCCAGCAAGAGCATCTGTCTTTTCGATGGATTTAGCTGTTGCCCTCGGCCCGTCTATTGATGCAACTTCAACAGTGGAAGTTGTAATTTCCGGCTCTGCAAGCGCATCCGTCGTGTCAACAGGTTTAGCCATTAGCTCTGGCACATCCACTGTCGTAGCCTCGATAGCAGTGGTCTCGACCTCCAATTTGACAGGCTCTCCTGTCATTGCCACAAGTTTGTCTTCAAGCTGAGGCTCAGGTCTTGAAGGAGCTACCCTCCTAACTCCCACTGGAAAGGGAGAAATTAATATATCATCATCTTCTTCATATGATTCTTGTACAATTAGTTTACACCGAATCGCGAGAACTGATGCAGATGCAAGACTTGCCACCACACTGCTTGTCGGTTCAGGCTCAACGGTGCTGGAAGCCGCAACAGAACCAATTGTTGATGCGAGCTCATCATCAGCGGGAATGGACATGGGAACAGCTTCACTACCGGTCCCCAAATCAGGTGCACCACATGTGGAGAAATGAACAAAGTACACCTCTAATTATTACCTAAAGTATTTTAATCCCTGCTACAAGTCAAATGCGTGATTTTAAAACTTTAAGGGGGCTCTTGTAGGCGGTTAAAATATATTCTATCCAATCCAATGTTCAACTTGGATCTAAGAAGTGAACCCATGAGCTAAACACTTCAAATCGCCCAAAGTCATGCCCACAATAGGTTATAGCTAAGCTCGCTTAAACAAGCACGAACATCACCATTGGGCCACAAGTTAGTTTATCTGGCTTCGCCATTCGATTTTAGTGAGCTTCGCCTCACTCTCCATGTGGGCCACGCCATCCACGATCCAAGAATAAGGCCCGACCATGATCAAGTGGATCTCATCTCACTTTTACCGAAGCCATCGCGACGTAGTCATCGCTAACTTTATGCTTGGGCCTTTTGGTGAGCCATAGTGCCCTCACTCTCCTAAATTAATGGCCACTTACTCCACTCATGAAGTGGTCATTAACTCTCTCTTAGCCTATAAGAGGAGGAGGAGAATGTTCGCTCAAGGATTTTACCCACTTAGAGATTCAAACTATCTCAGATACACACCCGAGCAATAGACTCTATACACTCCTCACAAATCGGCGATTTTCAAATTTAGGATCCAAGAGAAGACTGAGCTATCTTTCAAGAGATCATCTCGAAGACCAACAACAAAATACTTATTATCTTAGTCGATCATCAACAGAGTACAAGATTGATGCTCCATCTGACACCGAAAAGAACCCAACTAATATAAATTTTCTTGTTTCTTGTAGCTTCTTTTGAATTGTAATTTGAGCTAATTATAATTCAAAGACCAAATAGGTAGTAGGAAGTTCAACCATCCCCTAAAATTAAGGACATAAGACTTCCCATGACCATTATACTCTCCCACCTCATGCATTCCCCACACAAATGATATAATATAATATTATAATATAGTATGTTAAATTGTGGGGCCATTTCTGATTTTAGAATTTTTGAGGTGTTATTTGTACAATTTTGATGGTTGCTTGTAATTTTGAAACTTTCAACGGGTGGTTGTAAAGTTTTTATGGTTGTTTTATATAAATTTAATAGGCTTATTTATAATTTATGAAACTTTTAGGAGACTTTTATGAATTTTTCAGGGTGTTTGTAATTTTAAAACTTTTTAAGTGGTTGTTTTAAAATTTTTAAGGATTTATTTGTAATATTCTAAAACTTTCAAAGATAGTGCTTGTTACTTTAGCAACTTTTATGGCTTAGTTGTAAAATTTTAAATAGTTGCTTGTAAATTTTTAAGGAGATATTTATAATTTTGAAACTTTCAAGGGACAGGTTGTAAAATTTTGATTATAAATGTTTAGGGGCTATTGTAATATTTGAACTTTTCAGATAATTGTTCATAGTTTTCGGTTTTCTAGGAATTGTTTGGAATTTATGGATTTTAAAGGGGAGTTTATAATTTACTAAATTTTATTGTCTTATTTATTATTCTCAAATTTTTTCAAGGGTTTATTTATAATTTTTAAATCTTATGGGTTGTTTGCGGCTTTCATGGGGCTATTTGTAGTTTTAAGATTCTTTGTAGGCTATTTATAATTTTGAAACTTTGAAGGGTCATTTATAAAATTTTAGGCAGTTGTTTATAATATTTTAGAATTTTTAGTAGGGTGTTTGTTATTTTCAAAACTTTCATGGGGTTAGTTGTAAAATTTTCAAGTGTTTGTTTATAAAATTTTCAAGGGATATTTGTAATTTCTAAAACTTTCAAGGGATAGGTTGTAAAATTTTCAAAGGTTTGTTTATATAATTTTGGGGGCTATTTGTAATTTTAAATTTTTCATAAGTTTTTTGTAATTTTGGATTTTCTGGGTATTGTTTATAATTTATGGATTTTAAAAGGCAAAATTTATAATTTTTGAATTTTATGGTGCTATTTATAATTTTTAGATTTTTTCAGGATTTATAATTTTATGTTGAATTGTAAAAGGTTGTTTGCAAATTTCTAATTTTTACAGGCCTATTTGGAATTTTATGTTTGTCAAGTGGTTGTTTTAGTGTTTGGATCTCCTAGATAGTTTGTATTTTTTAGATTTTAGGGGCTACTTATAATTTATAAATTTTGAAGGGGCTAGTTGATAATTTTCTAATCTTGAAAGACTCTTTTATATAAAGGACTTTGATTAATAGGATTTTCAAATTCTTGATAGTTTTAATTTGATAAGGATTCTTAGATAAAGAGGATTAAAAAGATGGTTTTATTATTAAAATTTTCTAATTATAGATGATTTTAATTTGATTTAGGATTCTTAGATGAAGAAAGGGTTAGATGTTAGGAGTAGTTCAACAATTAATATATAACTAAGAAATATGATTATGAATTTTTAATTATAGATAGTTATAATTTGATTATGATTACCAATATATTTAATTATTAGAATTTTTAATTATGGATAGTTTTAATTTGGTAAGGCTTCTTAATTGGATAAAGATAAGATTAGATGTCCATGTGTCATCTTCTGCTAGGGTAGGACACATGACTATTTTTTTCATATGACACATGTCATGCATTTAAATGGCATGTGTCAGTTTATCATGCTTTTGGAGAACCACTAATTTCTCATTATATATACAAAGAAGGATGCCTTGTACCAAGGATCCCTGGCTCTAGTTTGTCTTGACTATTAAAACCAACAATATCCTATTTACATCTTATTTTCAGCTGTAGCAAAATCTAAAAGCGACTTTGGTCAAACTATGAATAAGTACAAGATCTTACTTACATGCTACTTCATCTTATATAAGTAGGGTGTGTTTGATAAATTGCAACTCTAGTTACGATGTAAATGTCACTTGCATGCAACCGACATTGTAATTGTTTCCATGCAACTATAGTTGCAATTGTTCGATTCAAATTTAAAATTTTACAACTTTTAGTTACAATTATTAGGTGGTGCTTGTAACTTTTCGTATGCAATTTATTTTTTACTTTTAAAAATTTAAAAAATATTAGTTAATTTTATGTATAAGAAAACTCCCTAACTTTGAACTATAAGCTCGCATAACTTTCAAAATATTAGAAAACCCTTCTTAAGTTAGGGTTTTAGAAAAATCCTTTTAAGTTTGAGATTTCATTAGAAAACCCACTAACATTGTTAACCTCAATTTTTATTGGCAAACATAAACCCCGCCTAATCTCACTTACTCATGACAAAGTTAGATATTTCATGTGACAAAAGGGTTATATGATAAAATCTTAGACTTAAAAGGGGTTTTGATAACCCCTCACATAAGAGGAGGAGGAGAGAGAGGGGGTGGTTCTGATAACCCCTAAAATTTTTAAGGTTGCTTTTGAGAAATGAGATTTGGATTTGAGGTTGTAGGCAGTCAAAAAAAAAAAAAAAGAAATCCATGTGAGCTGAAGGCGAGGGTCATAAGCTTACTAGTTGCGAGTTTGAGATCGAGGTTCGCCTAATGGCAAGCTCAACTCAACCGAGGTTACATGGCAAGGCCTCCATTCAGTAGAGGTTAAGGCGGTAGCTCTCTATTGACGAGGTTCGCCAAGCGTGAAACCCTTCATTGAGCGAGGTTCGCCAAGCGTGGCTCTCCATTCGAGCGAGGTTCAAGGCGAAACCCTTCCTTGACGAGGTTTGCCAAGCGAAAGCCCTCCATTCACCGAGGTTTGCCAGCGGCAAGCTCTTCATTCACCGAGGTTCGCCAAGCGTAGCTCTTCATTGACGAGTTCGCCAGCGTGAAGCTCCATTCAACAGAGGTTCGCCTACAGCGGTGAGTCTCGACATTCAATACGAGGTTCGCGCGTGGGCGGAGTTCGATCTTAACACGAGGTTCGCGCGAGAAATGAAGCTCAACGATCATATGATGAGGTTACCTTGCATGGTGATTACGTGAAACTCGCTTGCGGTGGTGCGGCGAAACTTCGCTTACAAGATGTCGTGAAGCTCCCTATGCGTTGTGCGACGAAGTTCGCCCACAGATGATTTCCACTTTCAGCGAGGTTCGCTGCGGTGAACCTCGACATTCAACCGAGGTTTGCCTACGGTAGTGAACCTCGGCGTTCAACCGGTTCGCCTACAGCGGTGAACCTCGGCGTTCAACCAGGTTCGCCTACAGCGGTGAACCTCGCGTTCAACCGAGGTTCGCCTACAGCGGTGAACCTCGGCACGTTCAACCGAGTTCGCTTACGGCGGTGAACCTCGGCGTTCAACCGAGGTTCGCCTACGGCGGTGAACCTCGATGTTCAACCGGTTCGCCTACGGCGGATGAACCTCGCTGCGTGATGAACCTCGATGTTCAGCGAGGTTCGCCTACGGCAGATGAACCTCGACGTTCAACCGAGGTTCGCTACGTGATGAACCTCGACATTCAACCGGTTCACCTACAGCGATGAACCTCGACATTCAAGCGAGGTTCGCCGCGTAAGGCTTCGTTATAACGAAGTTTACCCTAGTAGCGAACCGTCATTCAATCAAGGTTCACCAGTCCATGAAGAGCGGCTCATCATCTAACGGCTTCGCCCTCGTAGCGAACAGGCCACGCCACAACAACCCGTGGGTTAAGTGGTGGGCATCGATTATGCCCATTAACCCACGTTTCCACGATTTTTGCAAGCCAGTTACGTGCTAAAAGCCCTATAAATGGCGGTGAGTAGCCATTAGGCTAGAGGGCTTTTGGACTTTTGGAAAATCCGGACGGGGAGCCGAGAGAGAGATCAGAAATCTCATTAGCAACCTCTAGATCATTTGCGGCTTTGATCGATGCGTCAGCGGAAGCAATCTCGACTTGAGCATCGAGTGAAGCATCCTCGCCACCAAAACCCACCTTAAAAGAGAAGTCGAATCAATCTTCTTCCTCCATCGAGAATTTGATTGTAACACATTCATTCAATCAATAAACTTTTTTCGACCCTACGTAAGATGGCGATCAAGGGGAGCAACCATTCATTCCGATGAACCGGTGGTGGCTAATCGCATTAAGGTTACAGCTTGGAACCGAGGTTCAAACCTTGGTTATCGAATTCGACGAGTAAGCACGAGGAATTTCTTTCCTCGGGGCATCTAGCCCGCTGAAGACACGCAGTGTCGCCGAAGTCTCAGATGAGACTTCAGCCTCGCGGGTTTCGGCCAATCCTCTCGAAATAACCTCGACAATCACTCGCCTCTCAAGGACAAGGCTCCAAAAGTTAACATGGCTAAGAAATGGGTTGTTAAGCAACCTAAGTCAACTTTGATGTTGTTAGCCGTTTGGCTTCGCGAGCCTCGTCATTGTGGAGAAGACCGGACCTTCTAATGGTCCACTCTTGAGACGCATAGACAACGCGCGCCGTAACCAAGCTCGCCGACGCGTTCGAAGCTTTGGTCTCGCTTGGACGGATTCCACTATCGTCCAAGAAAACCAAATAACCTCGCCATCATCAAGGGGTTCATTCAAACAAGACTTAATGTCGCCTACCGCTAACCTCCGCCCACAAGATCTAACGCCGCCCTCGCCAGCGAGCCTCGGCCCAAGTGGTGAACCTCGCCTATAATGTGAGGTCCCCGGGATGAGCTTCGCCTGTGGTGAACTCACAACATGAGGTCCCCTTGAAGGATGAACCTCGTTTGAAGGGCGAGTCTCACTAGCAACATGAGGTCCCCTCTAAAAGGGATGAACCTCGTCCACGCAACGAACTTCGCCAACATGAGGTCTCCTCTAAACAGATCTAACCTGGCATGAACCTCGCCGCTAGAACCAAAGGAAACGGCAGCCTCGCCAGAGTTGCCAAACTCGACTCAGAGAGCCTCTCTCATACGAGGCTCGTTTGTCAGAATCAACTCGGGAAACACCCATTTCTGATCTCCCGGATTATCTCACTCGCAAGCTGATGCCAATCAAATGCGCCTCATTGCCGCCGGAGAAGCTCATCTCTCGCACGCGCTTCAATGTTCATCGACACATCGCCTTCTGGTTTGAGTGATTATCCGACTGGCCAACTAGACGGCTGGCGGTTCCACCATAAAAGCGAAGCGCCCGCGATGGTCATGGAGTGACCATTAACATGGTTGGAAGAAGCGGGAGCAAGACCCCGATAGGCGCCCGATCATCTCGACTCGAGTACTCCTGTGGTTACGAGGCGCATTAATCAATAGTCAAGGCCATCGAAACACCCGCCTGCACCGAGCCAATCCCGCTTTGACTATAGCCAATTGGTCGGGGTACTTCAAGAATTTGAGAACTCGCATCGCTACATCTCAATCTTTAAATATCGATCAAAGTTGATCGTGTCCCCTCATGGCCGAACGAGAAGAAGAGATGACACGAAGAATTGAAGAGCAACAGCTACTATTCTTGGCGCAACAAGAATCTATCAGCTAGAAATAATGATGGAGTAACTTGTAGGCAAGAAGAAGACAGACGAAGGAGGATCCAAATCGAAGCGAGAAGGCTACGAGGGGGATCATGATGTCAAATCAGTATCATCTGAAGCGGAGTCAAATCCGCGTACGAAAGAGCAAGATCATGCGTTGCGGGATTTCCAAAAGCAGCTGGATGCTCTTAAACTCCAAGGTCAATCTAAGGAGCTAGGGGTGGCGAGGCCATATCCTATAGAATGGGATGATGTCCCGTATCCTCCAAAATTTAAGCCACTTAATCTAGTGCAGTTCGACGAAAAAAGTTCTCCGTCACAACACATCTACTATTTCCAAGCGCAAACCCGGCATATAACAGGTAACGATCCTATTATGACCCGATTATTCATTAGCACTCTTAAGGAGTCGCCGAGTGGTTTCAAGGTTAGAGCCCGTTCTATCAACTCTTGGAAAGATTTGCAAAGGCTTTTTATGGCCCGATTTTTTGATGATGACACTGAGGTGTCTATGGCCACTTTGTTGGCCGAAAAATAAAAGAAGATGGAGTCCGGCCTTTCATCAAGAGATTCAAATCAATCCTCGTGATTCCTGATCAAGTCTCTGCTTACATTCATCGATGCGTGAGCCAACCTCTCGATCAACATACTTCTCAAGATGGGTGCGCTGAAGCACACTCTTGGAGAGACTTGGTGAGGCAAGGCAATGTGTTGAGAACATGCTTAAGAGGATCGAGGCAGAAGAACGTGACTCGCCCTAAAAAGGGGTAATCAATAATTTTACTCCTCAAAAGCAATCAAGGGGAAGGAAATTTTGGTCGTGGAGACCCAACCTACTTCAAGCCTTTCAAGCAAAACCGAATGCTTCGTGTAATCGGCCCCTAAGAGGCAATTTAAAGATGACCGTGTCGCCCCAATCCTCAAGACTTTGCTCAAGATGAACAAGATCACGCCCGTAAATAAAAGGCCGGAGGAAGCCGCAAGGACAGATGATCCGAAGTATTGCATGTACCATCGAATGGTGCACCATCCGACGGGGTCATGCTACATATTGAAGGACAAGATCCGTGTCTTGCTAGAAGCGTGTGTTATGACTCTTCGAAGATCGAAGAAGGTATCTCGCGAATATGTTCGCCTTCAATTTGGTGATTTCGCGGAGTTCCAAGTGCAAGATGGAGTAAAGCCAATCCTCGCGTAAGCCAAAGTTGTGAACTTTGATCTTCGCCGGCGGAGGTACAAGGTATGGTCCCTTACACTACCGAAGGCGAATTATGTGGGTTCACCCCGACTTGTTATCGATGAACAATGGGCTTCTTCAAAGTCCAAAGGAAGACTTGTAACGCAGCCTCGCCGCCGTAAAAGGAGCAAGTCGATGGTCTCGCCGAAAGCAAAGCTCTACCAACAACCCGTATTTCATGGCCACCCGAGGTGGAAAAGAGTTCTTAAGGGAGTATCCCGAGGTAACACCCGACGAAAGCAGAAGGAGCCACCGTGGGTCCAAGACAAGGGAGATCCGCTACAACAGTACTACTCAGAAGGACACGACCAAACTTCAAGGCCCCTTTCCGGCCTGGATGTTTTAGCCCAACTCTGCAACATCCCTGCGAGGATCACTTTATTCGAGCTCTTGCGCCTCTCTCAATCTACCGTAGAAGCTCCCCGAGAAGAAGCATGATAACTAGCATTCTTCGCCATTTCCCGTAAAGGACAAATGTGTTTGTGCTCAATGTCATCGTCTTCAAAGGCCGATACCTTGCATTACTTTTTCATCTGAGGACATGCAAGTGAAGAACCCAAAGCATGATAGGCCGCTATACTTCACGGGCTATATTGGTCTCGTCTCAATCAACCGAAGTTCAAGTTGACTGTTCTCGTGATTGAGCATCATCCCACCGAGAATCATACAACATCTTGGGATACCGCTGTATCGATTAGCGACAACCGGGACTACCATCTACGATTTCAATGCTACCAATTCTCATCCTTTGGGTAAAATTAAGCTCAAATGCCAAATAGGAGACTTGAAGACAGACGTTACCTGCTACGTCATTGATGCAGATACATCCTATAATCTGCTATTGGGTTGCCCTTAGATCCATAAAAGTCTGATCGTTCCGTCCACGTTGCATCAGTGCATGAAGTACGTAGACGAAGAGGGAATGGTTAAAACATTGGTCGCGGAAAGGCAACCTTTCAAGGGGGTGGAGAATTATTTTACTGATTCTGTCCACTATCTTGAGGAAGGCCAAACCGATGAACCACAGATCGAGGACTATGACAGCGGAAATAAAGCTGATGTAGAGTCCGAATAAGGAGTTGTTTTTAACGATGAAAAACCCTTTGTAATCGATCTGAATGATCCCGATGATCTATATAGTCATTTTCAATGAAAATTATGATTTCGCTTTACGACGGGTGTTAAAAGTCATATCGACTTGATGTCGAATTCTCGGCCATCTGTATACCGAACCCGCATTGCACATGCTAATTCGCTGCCGCTTATGATGAGCCAACGGCACTCTAGTTCTTCTTCGCAAGCAGCGATACCGCCAAGAATAATGATCAAAGACATTATCTTTGGACAGTCAATAAGCGGTTCTCACATAAAAGTTGGTTTGTTATTCATTGCTCGCTTGAACTCGCTTTACGCCTTCATGGCCTACAACAAAATTTAAACAAAAGAAATGCCTTTTATTTCAGCGCATAATGAAAACGAAAATTACAACTTCTTCCTTTTGTGAACAAACACGAGGATCTCTATTTTACGGATCCTTGCTTGCGTGGGTTCTTTGCCCGTCGGACTTTTGTTCGTCCGCGGACCACCGCAAGCAATTCAGATCCGTGTGGAAACCCGGTTCGAACTACAGACGGAGGGGCTCGCTTCACGAAGGAAACGGTTACCGAGGGGATCACACTCATGAAGGAGAGGATCGCCGGGATCACACTCACGGCGAGAGGATCGCGGAGCGGGTGAGATCTACTAGGAGAAATCACGCTATTCTCAGAGTCGTAATTCGAAGTTCGCTTACCTCCCTTGTAGATCGGATGTGCTCGCCGTGCTCGAACTCAAAGGCCGACGGCTCGTGGATCTCGCGAGGGCTCTCAAGAATATCGTAAAATCCAACTTCAAAAATCCACTGCGGAACTGAAAGCACCCCCACTATTTATAGGAAAACAAAAGGGAGAGAGGGGGTTTATGGTCGCCGGACACCAATGGTGTCCCATTTGGCCGCACCAAATGGTGTCCCAGATTTGTCGGGTTTTAACGCCGCTTTGCCCTCGGTTTGGTTTGGTTTTTCGGACTTTTCCGCGGACGCTCGCTCCGATCTTGTCATCGCCGCTCTAAGTCCGTGCTTGGTTCACTTGATTGGTTTCATCCCGCCAACGGTTTAGGTGTCGATCACCAATGTTCAAACCGATCGTTGACGCTCAATCCGACGATCTCACTGAAGCTTCGCTGTTGGATTCATTCCATAACACGTAGCCTTGTTGATTCGACGCCTTTGCAACCCACTTCATGTGTTCGTCAACCCGCTTTACGTGTTATGCGGCGTCAGTTTGTCGAATGGATTGTCGGTTATCAACCCATCGTTACGAGTCTTGCTCAGTGCGATAAGCAATTTTGGCGCTTCTGGATACCCCTCCAAAGCGTCTGGTCGATTCTTGATAGTGCGGGATGCTTTGGACATGATAACCCTTCACCCTTTAATCGGTGATGGGACTTGTGAATGACCTTAGTGTTTGATCTCTCCCTCCTTTCGGTCTTTCCGGTGCTTTGTAGGATTTAAAGCATTCACGGTCTTTGCATTTTTTGTCGACCGTCGTCGAGATCTTGACCAGGAGGTCGGTAGATGAATTTCTTTGAGATTAACCGGTATTTGATTCCTCCAATTCTCTCAGGTTCTCCGGTGCTTTGTAGGATACACGGGGTGTTACGATCTTTGCATTTTTGCTTGACCGTTGTTGGAATTTTGACTGTAGCTAATTGAGTTCATTTGTTGTTGACTTCGTGTCGGTGGATTGTCGTCCAATTGACCATCGAGATTCTCTGTTGATCGGGAATTCTTGATGAATCGAACCGTTGATCGGTGAATCCTTAAAACGGACAGCGTTGGTTAGCGTCGCTCTTGTATTACTCCTCGTTGGAGTGTATTCATCCGGTGGGAGGTATTCTTCACAGGATTTGTTCGGTCCCCAATTGTTGATTAGGCCCTCGGTGACGCCGCGAATGGCACTTGTCTGATGGGGAGTTCTTTCAAGGTAGAACGGCGTTGTTAGAGCTATATAAGCCTTGTCGAATTCATTAACTTTTTCCCGGGGGGAGAAATTGAAGATTATCGAGTTATCCTTAAGAATATGGTAGTATTCTCCGGGAACTTCTCGTTAAATGGAAAGCGGTTTATACTCATAATCCTAGTTGGAGTAGGATTAGGCGGCAGTTGATTGGCGTCGGCGCAATTCGTCTTGTCGAGTTATCCCTAAGAATATTTTTTTGTGAAAATATTCTTAGGAGAACTTCGGCAAATTTAGGAAGCGGTTTATACTCGTAATCCTAGTTGGGTAGGATTAGGCGGCGTTGATTGGCGTCGGCCTAATCTGTCTGATCGAGTTATCCCTAAGAATATTTTTGTGAAAATATACTTAGGGAACTTCTCGATAAATTAGGAAGCGGTTTATATACTAATCCTAGTTGGAGTAGGATTAGGCGTAGCGATTGGCGTCGGCGTAATTCGTCTTGATCTAGTTATCCCTAAGAATATTTTTTTGTGAAAATATTCTTAGAACTTCTCGGCAAATTTAGGAAACGGTTTATACTTCGTAATCCTAGTTGGAGTAGGATTAGGCGGAGCGTTGATTGGCGTCGGCCAATCTGTCTGATCGAGTTATCCCTAAGAATATTTTTTGTGAAGATATACTTCCGGGAACTTCTCGATAAATTAGGAAACAGTTTATACTCGTAATCCTAGTTGGAGTAGGATTAGGCCACTTGGAAGAATATTTGGGGGTGTGGGGTCACATCCCAAAATCTTTCCAAATATAGCGGAGGGAGTAGGAGCCTATCAACGGATTGATTTGGCACTATTTTGCCATCCGGATAAGATTTCAATTAGGACTCCTAATTAGGGGCTGATTAGAGTCCTAATGGATATCCAATCGGTCCCACTAGAATTCCTACTTGTTGACAAATAGACTTATTCAAGAGGATTGGGTTCATAGTTGTTATAAATACCCATAATCCCTTCTCCTCTAGGCCGCCCCTCCTTTGTTCTTTTTGTGTTTTGCCTCGTCTCAGCCTGTCTTCTTCGATCAACGAGGTATGTGAAATGTTTACGACGCTTTTTTCTTTTGTTCTTTTTCTTTCTTCTCTCTTTTGCATGTATGTAACGCTGACCACGCTGGGAGCGGACCGAGGGTGCGACCGGCGAGGCGGCGGCGGTCGGACACCGGCCGCCGCCCGACGGAAGCGCTGGCACGCTGGTCTCGCCGAAGGGCCGGGTCGCGAAGCCGAAGGCTGGCCGCTGCCCCGACTGAAGGCCTGGCGCTGGTCTCGGCTGAAGGCCGCCGCTGGCTCGACTGAAGGTCATGCCGCTGGTTCGCCGAAGGCCTGACGCCGGTCTCGCCGAGCTCGGTCGCCGCCCCGGGCGCTCTCCGCTTTGGTTTTGGTCGATCTCAGGCGCCCGTTATGCCTTTGCCTGGCCATGCGAGCCACAACCTGACCAACGGGCTTTTGTTATATTTGCCGATTTAGCCATGTATTTGACTTGTCGCTCGCCTTTGCAGCTTTCGAGCGTCGTTTGAAGATCACGCTACCCGAGGAGTCAATCGTTACTCCGCCTCGCTGATGACGCCACCATCATTCCGGTGAGGTTTTCTATGTTAAATTGCTCATTCACAACTCGTGATTTATAAACCGTATGGCCTTGATTCCTCCTTTCGTGGGGAACGACGCCAGATAGCCTTGATCTCTCCTTTGTGAGAATCGACGTCAGATAGCCTTTATCTCTCCTTCGTGAGGATCGACGCTTATATTTTGGCGGACGATGGGGAGCGATTCCGGAGTGTACTACGATCAGATGGATAGAATACGTCGTCATTTTATGTGACGGGGTATATTATCCAATCAATCCGTGAGCGCTCGATTGATCTTCCCATTATAATGTTATGACTCTATCTCACTAATTTCGGAGATGAATTCGGCCTTATATATATGTTTGCTGGGTTCTGACTCATTCTGAATTTATCTTTTCAGTTGAGTATCCCTCTGGTGCGCTTCCTTCGCATGTAGTTGACGGACGTCGTGGTGACCAATTCTCCTCCTCTGATGACCCCACTATTCTTATTTCGCCCGCTTTAGACCGGATACTCTGCGGGTGACTCAGTTGGTACTTGGGGGAAGTCCTCGTGTGTTGAGGTCGTTGATGACTGACGCGCCACTAGAGAAGATTACGGTTCTTCTCAGCCTTTGGGCAAGACGGACTATTTATTTGAGAATTCGCCGAGGACCCGATACGCCTTTTCATTGAGAGGAGCAATGGCTGCACAAGGATGATGGTGGATTCTTATATCTCCTTGGATTCCTCGGCACCGTTGTTTGACCGAAAGCTATGTCATCGTGGCCGCGACGGAAATGTGGCGCCGCATGCAGGAGCGTGAAGATTCATTGCGAAGTTTATCACCCATCACGGGCGTTCCCGGGTTCACTCGTAGGTCGAAGTATTGACCGCACTCGGTATATTGGGATCGATTTTCCCGCCGGATTCCAGCATTTCGCCACCGGGTCGACTTTGAAGAACCGCCTTGCCCCGTTGGGACGGGAGATGCCGCAGATTCCGTCATAGATTCTTCTACTGGGTTCATTCAGATAAGCTTTGGTGGACTCGCCTCGACTAGTCACGCTTGGCCGATGGGGCGACCTTCGTGTTCGTGGTTTATATGCCGCAGCTCAGTGCCACCATGTATGGGCTCCCGACAGACACTAACTACTTCTTCGCTTTATCGGAGCTCTATGATCCCGATTCAACACATTCTTTACCGCATGGCTAACTCGGATTGGCTTTGCACGATGCACGGGTCTCGGTTTACCTATGGAAGGATGCTCTATCGTGAATATTTCTCTCGCCGGGAATTGATCGATCGAAGGCTACCGCCGACCGCTATGACACTCGTGGGACCTCACGTACATTATCACATTGCTCTAGTACGATAGAGCCACAAGAAGAGGAAGTCGATTATAAGCTTGAAACAGCCGCCAATTATTTGTTCAAACATTTAGAGGACGATTATGATGAGCGATTTGTGAGTCCGTTCTTCTACCCCTTCGAGGTTAATGAGTTGATCGAAAAGTCCGTGCTAAGTCTTATATCCCGAAAGTAGCACGAGCACGGTTTTCCAGCCAGGACCAAATTCTCGACCTTCTTATGGCATGCAAGAAAACGATCCGCCGATGACTTCTTAGCCGGCCTCGCCATCCGTTGAAGAAATGTGATGCCGCGGTCGCCTTAGCGACGCTTTGCCATTAGAGGTACTCTATCCCGCAGCTCAGCTAGCTCATAAGAAGGAGTTGTCTCTTCTTCCGTTGATGGTGGCTAACATTCATCGGGACTTCACAAATAGCCATCGCTTTACTCGCAGGAAAACAAACCGCCGATGAGATTCCTCATGTCAAGGTGGAACCGCTATACACCTACTTGATGGCCCGGTTCGTTTCTTCATCGACTGATATGATGACAAATAAGCTTATGGATCCGCCTATCCCTTTATCCAATCTTTAGAGAAATGTAAATGGTAAGGGCACGGATTTTAGCGCATGCATGTTACAAATCCACAAGGGTTGGGTCTTCTAGGTGTTTGTAGGCTTAAAATCGCTAAGCAATTCGAACGAAACTCGATGGTGGGTTAACAACCAACAACCCATTCGACAAACCGACGACGCTAAACGAATTGATGAACACATGAAGTGGGTCAGCAAGGCGCATTTAATCAACGAGGCTACGGTTATGGAATGAATCCAACAAGCCTAAGCTTCACGGATCGATCGGATCCGAATGTCAACGATCGATTTGAACATCGAATCGATCGCCACTTAAACATGATCCCGCCATTTTATTCGCCGATTTATGCTTCTCAAGACATCACGAGACGATCCAGTGTATTTGAGGGGAGTTCCCTTCTCCGACGATTGGTCACCGATGCACCGCCGTAAGGGACACCAGCCTCTAATGAACCTTGCGAAAAGACGATTATCTATTCGGCGACTCGCCTTAAGGATCCTGATACGCCTCTTATCGAGAGAGGTGGTTGAACAAAGACGACGGAGGCCCCTTGTATATTCCTGATACCGCCAACTCTCATTGACCGACCTTAGACACCATGTCAGGACACGTGATGTCATGGCTGCCCGAATCAAGAGCATGATCATATTCATTGTGGGTTTATTACCCAGCCACCGTTCCGGTTCCAACAGAATCGCCACCTACTTCACCGGGTTGTGGTGGACAC